>BMAV01017014.1:104815-117481 GCA_019973955.1 Trichonephila inaurata madagascariensis | reverse complement strand
ATATATATATATGTATAATTTGAATAAAAAAATTCCTATTGGAATTTATACTGCGCAATGAATTATTAAATAAAATCATTTTTTTCCGTCAACAGATGGAAAACTCATTGAACAAAATGAAAGCAAATATACGTGTTGCACTCATTTCAATAGACAAATGATGTTTAATATTTTTGAAAGAAAGGAAAAAGTACGTTTTTATTCTCGAACAAAGAAAGTATTTTAACAGTTTATTGAAAACTTGCTTGTTTGCATTTTGATTAATCGTATACATTGCTACCCCACTGTATGCACGCAATTTTCGATAATTTTGGTACGTAATACTTAATTACTTTGAGGATCTGGGAACAATTTGAAAACTGAATTTAAATTTCTTTCACAGGAAGAATGGATTTAATGGTACCAGGACATGCTCAAAAGAGTAAAATGTCAAAATTAAGACTTTTTGTTCATGGGGCATATATATTTTTAAAATTTCCAGTACAGCTTAAATTTTTTTTTATCTTAATAAAGATATTTTAATCATTCTCTAGAATGACAAAAATAATTTTTAGTTAAAATTTTTTTTTCTGAATAATCTATGTTGGAAATTATTTTTGAAATCTTATAATACATGCTTATGCTTAGGTACCATTTTTTAAAAAAATATCTCTTAATTACGTTAAATGTTTTTTGCACAAATATAAAACAATGCTCAAAAAATAGTAAACCTAGTTTCTTAGTAAAATATTATGACATTTCCTTTAAGAAAATTAGAATATTTTGTATTTTTAAAAGTTTTATTTTCTCCCCCTATTTCATGTATAAAACTATTTTTTTAAAACTATGTACCACTTCGACTAAAAAAATAGGTTCACTATATGCACAGGTATCATGTATAGAAGTATAAAACATTGGGAACAATATAGTGCAATAATTTTTTTAAGAAGTCTCAGGGGTGTTAAATTTCTATAGAGTGCTGAAAATATAAACAATTTTCAAACATGTATAATTCTTTTAAATTTAAATTAAACAATTCGAATCTTTTACACATTATTTATAAGAGAATGGGTTTTCAGAAAAGTGTAAAATGTTTAAAATATAATCACACATAATTTTAAAAATTATAAGCATACGAATATAAGAAACATTTCTGTAAGAAATATTAAGGTTTTACGTTGCGCATGCTACTTTCTAAAATTGTAGCTTTAGTTACTAGCTATAAGTTGATTTATAAAGTTAAATGTATCCCTTATTACACTGAAGTATTTTATATAAATATAATAATAAATAATATTTTTTTAAAAAACAAAATTTATATTTTCAATTATTTTTTTTTTTTAAATTTAATATTTTTCCAATATTTTGAAATACAAAATACATATGATACATTTTGTAGTTCTATAAAGTTTTATACATCAGAGGCTACTTTTTAGAAAATAGTGAGAGCTACGCAAAAAATAATTAATATTCATTACAGATTTATTTCTTATTTTGATATGCTTATAATTTTTAAAATTATGATTATATTTCAAACATTTTGTACTCTTTTGAAGCCATAATCCTTTGTAAGTAATGTGTAAAGGATTCGAAGTATTTAATTTAAATTTAAAGAATTATACCTGTTTAGAAATTGTTTACATTTTCACCTCTCGAGACAAAATTAACACCCTTAAGACGCCTTAAAGTGTACCTAAAAGCAAAAAAATTATGCTTTAGAGAAAACGTGAAAAAACTAAACATTTGTAAGCGTTTGTTTATATTTCTTGTCAATAACTTTTTAAAAAAATCTTTTAAGTTTATTTTATTAAGCAACATATAAGTGTTTTTATTTTTAGATTCAGAAAAGTATGCAGTATTTTTTAATGCTAAAACTGAAAATCATTTTTTTGAATAAGTATGATATCATGGTTTCCTTAATTATCTTTACTAAATTTACTTTCAAGCAATTTAATTAATGAATAAGCTTTTTCAGTCGTGTCCTTAAGGTTTAATTTCAAATGGGTCTGATGATTGGTACTTACCATTGCAGATCTGGTACATTCCACGGGAGCTGATATCACTTTTTAAGGCAAAACCATGTAAGTATACCAATTGCTGCAAAAAATTTTGAAGCGCATTTTCCTCCCCGACGGTAGGCACCTGAGCTCTGACGAAGTGAAACTCTACTATGAATTTAAATTTTCTAAGAGTACCCAAGCCAAACTGGAACTGAAGGGATCTATTACATGCCTTTTTTACATATTACTGCTTATTAATACGCCATAATCGTTCGCTACATCATGAAAATCCACCGACTTGGCCTTGGGTCGAAATCGAAAAGTTGGGCGTAAAAGGCCAGCGCCAAACCATTAAAGGCCTCGTTTCTGTAATTTTATTTAAAAAAATGCTAAGAACTTAAAAATATTTTGGCATTTTTATTACTGTTAGATATTTGTTCAATAAAAGAAATTAGTTTTAGTACGTCTAATAGGGGAAAAAAACACACTACTGAACATATACACTGCTGTATTTCCTACAGAAATTTATTCTATGTGCGGTTTTAAAGTGTTACACCTCATATAGTGCATGAGAGCTTAATAAAAAATATTTTCTCTGCGAAATTATATTTTTTTTACTAAAAATCAGGTATTTCTCTGCATTTTTATTAAGAGAATACTTTATAACTTCTGAACTTTTTTTAAAAAAATATTCTATACCGTCTACATTTTCTTCTGGAAATTTCCATATCGAGAAAATCCGCCAGAAACTTATTCCGTAAAAAAGACAGCAAGTGCAATTTTAAAAATATAGCTTTCTTTTATTTGATGCTCACTTTTTACAAATGCATAGATTTATTGATGTTCATGGGAAAGGAGGTATTTTCGCGTAAAATTTATAAAACCATTATCATTCTATTAAGCAAATAATTTTCTCCTAAACTTCCATTTACTCTTCATTTTACCATTCGGGAAAATACGCAAACTAATTCTGCAATCTAAACAAATATCTGCTGGGTTTTTTTTCATATGCTAAACATATTTATTTACCAATAAAAACAATATAATTTTCAAAGTATTCTTGTTCGCTTTCTTACATCCTTTAAAGTGTTAATCAATTTTTAGCTTTGCTTACTTATAACACCTTACAATATTTT
The DNA here is from genome assembly GCA_019973955.1 of Trichonephila inaurata madagascariensis. NCBI lineage: Eukaryota > Metazoa > Arthropoda > Arachnida > Araneae > Nephilidae > Trichonephila > Trichonephila inaurata. Next base: position 114,366 of record BMAV01017014.1, on the reverse strand, counting down.
ATCTAAATATTTTATTCTTGCTTAAGGTATTTAAATGAACAGCTTTCTTTCAAGAAGAATTTCCCAGAATTTTTTTTTAATTTAATGCTAACATAAACTAATAAGAAATTTCTTTTTTTAAGAGTTATTTTTTTAAAGGGAAAAAAAACTAAGAAATATTTTTTTAAAGAGTTTATACTCTATAAATATTTTTCACTTTTCCAATAACAACAAGAGTCTTAATTTAACATGTCGCTAATGAAGAACATGATCAGAAAATAAAAGTGAATGAAAAAAAAATGATTATAAAATTAAGTTTTTTTTATAACGATGCTAAAAACGAGAACAATGTTTGCTAATCAGAAACTATGGTACCTTTTTCATAGCTTATAATGTCAGCAGCAAATTAATTATCTTCCTAAGATGTACGCAAACTAAGCAGTTCACTGACACAATGGTAATATAACATTTTTAAAGTGCCTAAAAAGTGAAAAATGTCTCGAAATCATTATAAACATAACTTCATCACAATTTTAATAAAGGCAATTAGAAAGTGTAATTAGACTTCGAAACTATAAAAAGTTCTTAATTTCCTAAAAAATATTAAAATGTTAGTGAGAATATTAATTTTGAAGAATTCGTGTAAGTTTAATTTAGTTATGCAAGAGAATAAAATAATGATTGTTTTTTTTTATCACACTGTAATTTTTTGTACCTATTATTAATTGTAATAACCTTACAGAAACAAAACAATATGTGTGCTTTGAACAAGCGACCGATGAAATAAACCAGGAACTACTCAATAAGATGTCTTACTGTGGACAATTAATTTCTTCACTGCAGTAAGATTACAGATTGTTTCAAAAATAATGTGATCAATTTCAGAGCATCATAAATTTGTACACCATTAAGTTATTTACATGAAATTTCCCATGTGGTTTAATTTAAAATGGAATTTACATAAACGTTTAGACCGAACCAAAAGAATTTTCAATCATTTTTAAGGGTATTTTTCTTTCTCATTAATTGCTTTTTGATATCCTTGAAGCCTTTTTACTTTACGACTATGTAATTATTTTTTTTTAAATATCCTCATAAAAAATAATAGCAAAGAGTACATTTAGGTTATAATAATAGTTGTTTCTCAGGAGGAAGAAAATTTATCTTTTTTTTTTATCTTTTAGCCATTTTAGAGTTGATTTTGCAGTATTATGGTGTAGAATCTTAGTGAAAAACAAAGTTTCCTTGAGAGAAAAAACGCTTACTTTCTTTGACCATATGCTTCAAACCTTTTTCATAAAAGTATTTAGAAGTTTTAGCCTCTGGATCTACAAAAAATGGGTTTGTTAAGTCTTCATAGGACATTCCCATCCGTACTATAACACCAGACAGTCAACATGCATCTTGCAAAACAGCTGGCTCTTTGCTATGCTTATTCCAAGACATATATTGTATCAACGTTTTGCCAGTTGTGGATGACAGATGAAACAGTGCTTCTTGAGAGATTATCCATAATTTGTATCTACCTTTGCGTAATATTATATACATAGGCAAAGAACGTTTTCTTCGTTTTTTTCCCGATATTTGCAGGCATTTGATGTGACAGACTGTTATTTTCACTTTTTTGTAGACAATTTTCTTTATCTGACGAAAGATTGTTGACTGCGATGCCAACAGTTTCTTTCCTTAAGTTCTTTGATGCAGAGAAGTTTCTATAGCAACAAGTACTTATAGCTTTTTTTTCTTTTTCTCAAAAACTTCCTTTCACCCACATTTTTTTTTTTAGAGTTTTTTATTGACAGCCACATTTTATTTCTTTTCGAATTTAGGTAGCAATCTACTATAGACCATTTTATTTTTAATCTATTAGTAATTACCATAAATAGTTATATGCTCATAAAATTGGTCACACTAATTATCAATCAACCTGTATGCATATATATTAAGCTACTACAAGAAATGACTCGTACAGTTTTTCAACAAAAATATGATGCATACGAGTACACACAAAGAGCAAAATTGATTTCCGTATAAAATGTTATGAAAATTTCCCAAAATATCTAACATAAAATATATTACACCAATAACTACATAATCGCTCATTGTGAGGATGAGATCTGAATTGGTTAATTATTATTTCTGCATCTAACCACACATGAGGATTTCGAGATAAAGAAAAACTCCTGATATTGAACTGTGTAGCGCTTTCTCAACACGTTTTCCGACTAACCTCTAAGGTAATATATTTCATGGGTTGTTTGATTAAGTTATCCGAACACCTTCAATGTACTGTTTGACAAAATAGCATATCTAAACATTATAAATTCCAATAAATACCATATTTAACTAACAATATTTAAAATAAATTACCTAAATTTCACAAAAATAACATTTATATGTGAAATTTTATCAATATTTTTATAAAACTTCAAAGCAATTAGAGAAAAATGTAATAAACTTATTCTAGTAAAAGTATTACTAAAACAAATAAGATGCATTTATCTAGAAAATATACAAAAATTGTAATGTTTTATTAAACCTTTAGAGCTCATTGAGTAAAAATTATAAGGAAAGTCACATACTTTATGAGACAATTATTTAAATAACAAGCCATAACTCAAAAAGTAGTCATACAATAAGAAATATTTTAGTAAATTCCTTAGGAGATAGCATAAATATGAGGTTCCAAAAGTTTTATTGAAATACATTCGTAATATTTTGAGTTATCAGACAAACCATGATAGATTTTGAACATTTCTGATGATAGATGCCCATTTCTAGTAGATTAAAAACCCTCTCTTTTGGTTTTTCTAACTTTATAAAATTGATTGTAACTTGGCCTCTACGTAGTGTGGAAACAAAACAAAGTATGCTTTGTAAAGACAAACATTATAGCTCTATATTCAATAAAATAAAAAAAACAACAATATCTGTCTTGACAGAATTTAGTCATTTTCAACGTGTTCGGATACCTTAAACACAACAGACCTCTCCTTATAACGAAACCGTGATACATGTAGATTAGTATTATTGTTTACTGAGTTATGAAGTAAGATCGTAGAGGATGATGAGATAACAATTCTATGGAAAGGTGTTGCGGTTGTAAGTGTAATAATTAACTTTCAAGTACGTATTTTTTTAGAATATTTTTTTTTTTGGTGGGTTAGATTTAAACACATGATTTTACGTATAGTTGCTTAAAATTATCAGAATTATATTAGATTTGGAACCCGCTTAGCTGTGTCTCAAAGCTTCACTTGTCAGTTAAGCAAATCTTTATTACTATTAGTTAGGATGTAATATCTTTTTCGCTCCTATTAAGCACTGGTCAGTAAGAAATTAAGATTTTAGACTGAGTAAGAGTTTTTTAAATTTTATTATGTCTACAACAATCACTAATGAAAACTGGAATTCACTTCAATAGTTACTTTGACTATTAGGTAATTTTTATTCTGCAATAAAACAGTTAATCGTACAAACATTATTCAGTCAAACATAAAAATGGGAGTTTCTTCAATATTTTATTTTTATAAATGTGTTAATATTTATATTTCAAAGAATAACAATTCCAAACATTTCCATTAGTGATTCTAAAATCATCCATGGTCCATAAGAATATTCCAGTCAAAGATGAGTTAAAAGAATTTTTTTAAAAAAAAATTCCTGGAGAAGTAAAGTTTTATTCTGAGGAAAGCGTGTCTCAAACTTAATTATGGTGCAAAAATCAAACACCGTTCTGAAGATTTAAGGAAATTAATTTGAGTAATTTGATTCTATTTAGTAATTACTGTACTGACAGAAAATTTAATAAATCTCTCATGTTTAAAATAAAGGCTTATCTATTTTTCTTTGAGAATTCATACTGAACAATGAAAACTTTAAAGTGATTTATTATACCTTACTTTCTTATTTTAACGATATTGAACAACAGAAAACTATCAATATATTTCAAAATCTCCTTCAGAAATTAAAGGCGTTAAATCTTTCTTTTAAGTATTGCTCTGAATTTTGAATATTCGCTGGGTAATATATTACGCTCATAATTCTACCAAATCCATATTACGGTACGTGACGTCATGGTGCTATAGTTTGTTTTAGAACACAATATTTTTGTAAGATTAATAATAATCAATGTTATCAGTTAATGTTTTTGTTTTAAGTTAAATTTTTTTGGTAGCAATAGATTAAAAAATAAAATTAGAAGTGTTGTAAGCATTGGCCTTTAATTCCTTTTAACAATATGTTTTATCTTAACTAGTCATTGATTTTCAAAATTACATTAATTTATAGTTTTTTTCATGTACTCTTAAAATTAATAAAAATATGAAAAATGTATTGTTCTTTTTTTATGTAGTATGTGTACTAGAAGTCATGCACATGAAAAAGGATATACATAACACGTTAAAATACATTTATAATTTCACCATGTTTAAGATAAAAATAAACTATGTTTAGTAAATGTTCTGTTGTAATTCACCAAACCATAAATTGATATTATACATATATTCTTTTATTTCGTGAAAAATGACAATTTTTTTGACAAAGACACTACTAAAAATTCATTTATGTTTAATCTAAGCAAAGTTTAAATTCTTATGAAATATTTCATAAAATTGATTTACTAAAAACTACAGAGTGTGATAAGCACTGTATATTATTCATACTGCACAAAAAGTATTACTATGAAGTAAATTTTTTTAAAAATTAGTTTTAGGAAAAAATAAATGAATAAATATTACTTAAACTATTTTTTGTTTTAATGATAATAAAGTGTTCTCTTTTGTAACAAAAATAAATGACTCTCCTTGCATAATCTGTTCATCTCGATTTTCCACACTCGTATTTCTTTACATATGAAATATGCAAATGATTCAAATTTAAAGGTCATTGAATATTGACATTGATCACAGTGCTTTTAAAACAGTCAAAATTTTGACCTGTTTAACTTTTTTTTTTGTCATTCATGAAATAGAATCAATGACGCCTTTGCTACGTTGGAAATACATTTGAGCATGACAGTATAGTTAAGATCTTAGAAGCTAGGCTATTATTTCGAGAAATCAGCCGCCACTTGCATTATACCAATATCATTGTGCCAAAGGTAGGCAACAGTTATAACAGCAGGGAACATATCAGTGGCATGAATGCTCGTAATAACCAATATACCCGAGAAAGAGGCAAGATAAAATAGACCCAAAATCTCCGACGGTATGATTATCCATTATTCAACAACACCAGCCATATTTCTGCGGTATACAACAACAACTTAGAGCGCTTGAACATTGTCAGTTACTCTCCCAATGGTCTTTACACAACTCAAGCGTTTAATCCTACAACATCAACAGAGTCATCTACGGTGATAAAGTCATTGATCATTATAGCAGGAAGCGTAAATGCATCTTATGGAACTCAACGATGGATTCCTCTTCAGTATCGGAAGAGTTGAATGTCGGAAACATTTGTTGAAAAGACATTTCCAGTGTGAGTTACTATCTTTTAAGGGCCTTTACAATTGATGCGTCGGATACCACAACATCAACAGAGTCGTCTACGGTGATAAAGTCGTTTATCATTATAGCAGGCAGCATTAATGTATCCTATAGCACTCAACGATGGATTCCTCTTCAGTCTCGGAAGAGATGACTTTCGGATACATCTGTGGAAAAGACATAGCCCGGTATTTCAAATAAGTTTCTATTCTATGTTTATGGGGTGGAGTGCTTTATCTTACGTCAGCAAGTAACCTCATTATCCTGACTCAACGATATATATTATGGACAGTTGAACTAATTTTCCTGTCACTTCATCTTAGGGTCATTTCTATTTCAGTTAATCCCAGATCACATTTTTACATATTTTAGCTGTTCCTAATAGGTGCTAGGTATTAAATAGATACTGTTAATTTTCTTAAATAACTAGTAAGTTCACCAGAACATATTCACCAATCCAACATGAATGGGATAATGGAGGCTCTTAGTTTCGGCCATCCCTAGAAGGTCACAGACCAGGAGCAAAAATGATGGACACCTGATTCTATTTAATGCAAGAGAAGATTATTCATCTTTTCCTCGACATGTAGAAGCATTCATCGTCGTCATAAAGATGCTTCTCCAATCCCTAGTTTTCTTATTCAATGTGCATTGGATCGCTGTTGATGAGAGCTACAACGTTGAATAATTTTTTTTTTTTGCCATTTTATATTTTCTGTATATGAATTAATTCAAATTTAGTTCCAATAGAAATAACTCTTTTATAACTAATAGTACTTTTATTATTTTTCTTTAATTAAAATGTGTTTTTGAAGTACAAAACCAAATGAAATTTTCTTAAAATATACGTATAAACTAACAAGCAAGAACAATATGATATTCATTACTCAGACATTCTGTCACTAATTTTGTTCAGTTTTATTACTCGAAAAATGGAGAAACTGATACAAATTTAAAAGTTACATTTCTAATAAGTTTTTGAACGTAAGAATGAGAGTAACTGAGAGTTCACGAATAGTACCATGTTCAATTTTAATATATTTTTAAAGGCCGTTGATCAATATTTCTCATTAATATATTAGTAGATTTTCTTGATAGTCTGAGAAATAAGAGAAACTTCGAATATAAATTTATTCGAAAATTAAATTAATGTTCAAATTCTGAATGTAAGCCATTATTTGAATATAAGATATCAAAAAGGAAACTTATTTTGATATAATTACCAAATGTTTCTTATAACATACAGTAAAATATACATAAGAGAATACAATAAGCGCTCCCACAATAATAATAATAAAAAAATCTGATAACAAAATTTCTTTTCAAGTAAACTTAACCCTAAACTGTCAATGGAAGGGTGTATGATACATCTCCACTGAAACTGTTTTTTACTCAGGTGCACATAGTTATGCAATATATTCAGGGAAAAGAAAAGACATAAGTAGGTAAATCTTTTTTATGAAATAAGTAAATCCTTCGTAAAACTGTCAATATCATTACATTGAAATCCAAAGTATTGGGAATAGTTTTACAGACAGTAGCATAATGCAAATGTTCGTAATTCTCAGAAAGGCGAATACATACACCCGTTTCAGTTAAGGGGTTAACAATTTTTTTTTCAAAATTGCATATCTCAGATAAAGATACGCAGTTTAATGAATAAGAATGCCATTTTGAAAGGTGTTCGTAGTTAACGTTTTGTCTCAGAACCAAGTGTCCATTTCTTTCCTTTTTAAATATCATATGTACATACGGTTACGTAAATTAAATCGATTTTGAAAAGAAAGGACATATTTTTCATTTATTGCTATTGGCAAAACAGCATAAACAACTTACAAAAATATGTTTATCCTTAAGTTTTAGTCCTAGTTTCTTAATGCCCGAAGACCATTAACTTTTAGTAAAATTCTCTTACCTAATATCCTCATTATAGTGATTTAGACAAAATCTTCCAAGGGAACGCATCAAAGGAATTCAATTTCCGTTGATTCCATTAATTCTTCTGACTCACATCTTTCTGCAATAAAAAAATAACATTAGACAAGAGTGCCAGAAAAAAGATCATAGAATTTCGTCTACCATTGCATAGATCCAACCAGATAGAAGACGAGATCAACCAAGAAATAACACTTTACTTCCTGCATCTTGAGTCGTAACATCTTCCGGAGTAGTCTACTGAAGCTTAGCAGAGAAAAATGATAGTCAACAAACAATTCGTGAATGTGTTTTATTACTCTTCTAATGGCGTATATTTGTTATTTGTTCCAGGCTCCAGAAGTTTTTGTAAAAAAATAAAAGTAAGACACTTTTTTTGGGAAAAAATTGCGGAACATTTTCATTCTACATTCATTGATGAATACACTAAGATATACACTATCTAAGATGTTTTATTTTTCTTACAACCATTGCTCTTGCTACGATTTTTAAATAAACTACTTACGTAAAATTTCAAAATGTACTTTACAAATTAGTTGTTGTTGCTAATGCCTCCTGATCGGCAAAGTACAAATGGAAGCTCACAAAATTCATCATGGCAAAGGGCTAAGTTCAACTCCTGTCGTTAGCCGTAGTTTTGAGCACCATGCAGGTGGCAGTACGATTCGGTACATATCCACCCCAATTTTTAGAGAGAACACCTGAGAAGGCCAGGGGTCTCATATATTTCTTCCCCTTCCGACAACCTTATGAAAGAATTTGAGACTCGACGACTATTCAATGTATCCTCATCTCTCAAATTCATTATGCATTTACAAAGGGTAAAAATGAATATGTTTTGCATTTGTTACTGGCCGAGCTAACTTTTTTGCTCTTTGAGCTTGAAGGATATAATTGTTGAGCATGGGTGGTGAACCTTTATGGATTAACGTGTCATTTTTTCTAAAGAAATGTTTAATGAGGTATAGACGTGCCACCAAATAATTTTGACTTGTGATTGTTAGCAAAATAATAAAACTAATTACTAACAACTCAAAACTCTTTATTCGGAACGAAAAAATATATTTTGCACTGTATAGTAGAAAATGTTTTAGTTATGCGTGTAATTCAAATTATAAGGTAACATTAGTGTTACTTTTCATATTGCAGATTTGATGACACATAACTTATAAAAAGAACGTAAGATGTTACTTTTAATAAAATATATGCTGAATTGGAATATAATTATTTATAATATAATAATATATTTATAATATAATTATTGCTGAATTTATTTAATAACAAATACACATTCGACATTAACCACTAGGTTTATCCATTGCAGTTTAAATGCCTCAAAACATTTATTTTTCTCATTAAAACATCAATGAATAATATCTCTTTTTTCTATAATTAGTTTAGTTTAAATTATGTAAGTAAACATAATGATGTAGTTATTTTAAAATAAATGTAAAAGTTTCTGGACACTAATACGTATACAAAATTTTATTTTCAGTTTAAAAATTTAATCACTGTTTATTTAAGGAAACTAACGTTTACATTTAAAACTCATATCACAATAAACTTCAATTGATGATGACCAAATTAATTGTTTTTGCACCTTATAAAACCGAACATTTTAAGATGATTAAATGCATTATTTTAATGATAATTATTTATTTTTTGTTTATTGGTGGTTAATTATATATTCTCAAACAAGAATAAACAAAATAATTGAACATTTTATAATAAAATTTTAAAAAAAAATTTAGAAAATATATCCGAAGTTAAAAAAAAAAAAAATTGAGACAATATATCCTAATTTAAAAAAAAAATGAGAAATTATATCCTGATAATTTTTTATTCATGGTGTAATTGATACTTAATTTAACTATACTAAGTTAAGAAGAAATGTAAGACTTACCAACAAACCCAAGGGCTTTTCATGCATAAAATTATATAAAAAAAATTAATACTTATCCTGATGATTTGTCGGTTTATAATTAAATTCGTGTTGTAGCTTTACGTCGAAGTACATTATTATTGTATTCAATACATTGTTATTGTTTGGATGGCAGGGCGGGGGGGGGGGGAATACGAAGAAAAATATGATTGAAAATTGTGGGTCGCAAATGTTGAAAGTTTGAGAAGCACTGCTTTAACTAATTG
>BMAV01017014.1:89202-99662 GCA_019973955.1 Trichonephila inaurata madagascariensis | reverse complement strand
TTTTTTTTATTTCCAATACTTTACTCATGGAAAGGAAATTTTTATCAGCAAGAAAATATTTTTACTTTGAGGTTCGAGGAGGCAAATCAGTCGCAAAGAACAAGACAGTTCTTCAGGAGTGATGTAAATTTATTGTCGAAAGCAATCTTATAAATACCCGAAACGCAGAAAAATCCACAAGATAAATCACATAAGATATTCATACCTTCAACAGTGCTCAGACACAACCATGAGAGTCTAAAATACAAGTACGTTAAATATTATTCACAAGCAATCACGCTCGTCCTTCTCAACAGCCAAAGTAATTACTAATTGCTGGTAGACTCTTCAACGGTCAAGGCAATGCTACTAATCACCTGTCAAAACAATACTAACTCAGTTTCAGTGAGCGTCTCCCTATTTATAGGCCTCACGGATCTTTCGGGAAAGATCCGCTCGCGTCATAGATCTTAATATTAGTATATTTCTCCACTATTATCCAGAAAATTCCAAAGTGTCGGAAACTCACCAAAAATGGTTGCCAAAGTCGCTAAAAGGGTCACCAAACACATCAAAAAGGTCACTATAAATTATGCCAATTTGGCCTCATCTCCAAGATTTCGCTAAGTTCCCATGAATTGCCATTATAGTGTAAGTAATGACATTGCTTATGAGTATCACAATTTTTAACATAAAATAAATGCATCAAAGAGAGGAATAAGCGTTTTGCACATCCACGTATAAATTATTTACACTATTATAGGTATTATTTACTCAAGATTCATAACAATATATAGCCGAAAAAACATTTTATATAATACAAAGAGAAACATAAGAAATTATTAATAAATCAAACGTGCTTCCTTCCTTTTATAATTATTGATGCTCGAACTGATATGTTTTTCTCAAGCACATAATAGAAGGTTGATTGATTTGTTAAATTTCAAAATCTTTGCTTCTGTTTTTCTTTCGTAAATTTCTTTTCTGTGTTCTTTTTTAAACAATTTGACACACTTCTGTATTTCTTATTAAGATGCATAAGACGCCGTCTACGTATCCCAATAAATCTGTATCGGAAACAAAATACCATATATTTTTAGTCAATTCTAATTCAGAATTTCCCTTAGGGCACCTTCAGAATCCAGTTCTTCTGCAGGAAATGCTTATTTAGACTTCGATTCGAAGTATTCGCGAAAGTGTAGCAGTCATGAATATTTATTGAAAAGAAGACGAACCGTTTCGTTCTATTCGCAGAAGTGGAATAATATTCTGGATGAATGGTATTGATTATTTATAGAAATGAGAAAAAGTTTCGATTCTTCTATAAGACTCGAAAATATTCTGTTAATACTGTCAAGCAAATATTTGCAAACGAGCATTTCCTGTACAGTTTAAGAGTACTTCTCTCATGTATGTGTTTTAAAACAGACATTATTTTTGTTTCTTTATAAACGATACAGTAAAATTGACTTTGAATGTGAAAAAAAAATTAACATCTATATTTCAATGTATACCATCCCATTTCGAAAGAAACTTAAAATATTCATAGAGTTCCGGAGTTTATATACTTTATTATTGTTGTGATAGGCAGGTTACCGCAGGGAGTTCCACATTAGCTGAAAATTAAGCAAAAATGTAGATTTTACAACATAACACATAGAAATAAATATATACTGAGGATTTGTGGACTTTTGATAATTTGAATGTTTGACTTGATATAAACTATTCATTTTTAACGTTAATTATATTTCTTTGCATGCACTATTAAAATTAGTTTTTATTGTATTTTATCAAATATATTTTTTAAAATCGACGTTATATTGCCATTTTAAATAGTATTTTAAAAATGAATACGTATAAATGTTGAATACATTTTTTTTTATCATTAGAAAGTATAACATAGTATACTAATTAAACAAATATTATTACGCATATTTCCTTGAACAATATGTATTAAGAGTTATTATGTTAACAATTTCAGTTGATACTAAATTAAGATTATTCCTCAAAACTATTCTTTTTATTTACAGAAATTACACACAAATTTCTATCCTTCAGAGCTTGATAAGTCTTTATACTATCATGTGTGTAAAGCATTTGCAACATTTATTCCAGTCTTTTGATTAAGGTTTAATACAAATTTCACCACATGTATAAAATGTCACCTCTGTATTTTCTATTACTTGTAAATTTTCCTCGGAAATTTTCTTAAATTTGTAAGAAAAATCTTAATTTTGCTGCATATAATTCCTTAAGTTATCCGACTACGTTCGGAACCAAGATTTTAAAAAATCGCATAAATGGATAATTTTCATGATATTTAGTATAACTTAGATTAGAATACATGTATACAATTGTTTTAAAGACATTATGACAAAAAAAATTATATAAATACAATATTTTGGCAAAAATTTAACTTAGAATAACCTTTTTTCCAAATGTTCTCCTTTTGTAAAAAATGCTTCTATTGTATTAATATTTTGCCTGTATGTAGCTCAGACCTCTGTACAGAGACTCAACTATGATTTTTGAAAAATTCACATTATTTACTGAGTTACAACCATTTGAAATAATTATCGGCGTATTTTCTTAAAATTTCTTCCTCCTGTTTTCGTAAAACATAGATAAACCAACTTCCGAGTTATGCATTTTAGAAATTCTAGTTGAGCCTCTGTACAGATGTCTGAGCTGAATACAAGAAAAATATTAATACAATAGAAGCATTTTTTACAAAAGGAGAACATTTGGAAAAAGGTTATTCTAAGTTAATTTTTTGCCAAAATATTGTATTTAAATAATTTTTTTGTCATAATGTCCTTAATACAATTGTATACATGTATTCTAATCTAAGTGACACTAAGTATCATAAATAATATTCATTTATGCGCTTTTGCAAAATCACAGGTTCGAAAGTAGTCGGAGACCTTAAACAAGGAACCATAATATAAGTAAAAAATATTTATTCAGATTGATTTTTATTTCATGTTTTATATATCATTGAATATTTTAATTATATTTGAAATATTAAATTCTATAGATACAAAACATCATAGTATTTGATCCACGATTTCATATCCCAGCGAAATCGCGAGTAAGCAACTTGACCTAATTTTGAAACTTCTGCTTCATTCTATGTTTCTTAAGTAACAATTATAGCTGTCAAACTGAGATTCTAAAAATGACATATAATTTATAGAAGAAATAAGACACGAATTCATCACTAGCCTTAGCATTAATGTACAAAAGAAACAAAACATTTACCACGCTTTACTTCTCTTTATATAAATTTATGAAATTAAGTAACTCAGCATATTATACTAGATGTGTACTTTTATTAAAAAGGAATGTTCTGTACTAATACATTTGATTGGTTTTATTGACACAACAAAATACATTGCTGCGTCAACCCTATGCGTTGCCATTATTTGTTTACTATTTACAATTATAAAATTCACCAAGATGTGGGTCCAACATGCCAGAGTTTACATGGGCATTAACACTATGGCCTAAAAGATTAACTGTGGGGGAAAATTCCAAAAAGAAGAAAAAAAAAATACACTTAGAAATTTAAATAAGCTCTTGAAATGCAATTTGTTTGCCTTATTTGATATGCTTCTGTTCGTGCAATGTAAAAAAGAAATAAAGCAGTCACTCAATGAAGTTCGGGTAACCAAATGCAGCCCAGTTTAAGAACGAAAGAAAAATATAAGTTTTAGGATTTGACACAATTTTAATTGGAGTCCCATTCTGAAGCAACATAATTTATTTATTATTTTTACTTTCCAACACCCATACTTGGCTTCTTGACTGACGTGGTTACCATCCATTCTGGCATGGCCGCAAATAGGGCAGACATCGTCAGCAGCCAAACCAGTTATGGTATACTAGCAAAGAGTCATGTTCGGTGGTTAGGAAAAAGCCATCAACAACCCCAACCCTCTTCAGGTGCCTCGGAATTTGACCTACTGTGGCCAGTTTCCTACGGCTTTTAAAGGCTCTTGGGCTAGGATCAAGGGGACTTCCGGTTGAGACGAAGCAACACAAAGGCTATTGAGAACAGAGACTAAGCTGGCATACTTAGTCTTTACATCACACCAACGTGAGGACTGAGGCTTGAGACATTTAGTGCACAACATCCCTCTTACACTGCACGTCTTCAGCGACAACGGTCAAGTCCTAGTATCATTAGGACAACGAAACTACGACTCGAAAACAAGTTTGCAAGCATGACCACTTGACTATCATGATCACGATAATTATTGTGCTCGTGAATTCAAAATTAAGAAAGATCACCCAGTCAACCCCAGAGAGCGTCACACATATTTAAAATAACGCTATAAGAGAAAGGAAATATCACGCATTTTAGAATCATAAGCCCATAAACACAGAAGAAAAACTATTGATGGGTTTCTATCAGGAAATTTAAGAAAAAAAAATTATATTCATTAAACATCAAACAATTAACTGAAAACTGTATATCTGAAAATTTTTATGTACAGTAATAGTGGTAGATAGGGCCCACATAAAAAAATAGCACACATTCTTAAATTCCATAAATACTTGAATATAAGTAACATTGTTGTCGACATACTACTGTTTTTTATGTGGAGGAAAGGGACCGCTTAAAAAAATTCGCCCTTAAGAAATATGTCAATTATTTACGAAATTTATGAGAAAATACTTTCAAACTAAATTAACAATGAAATCCCACATGGTAACATTTTAAAAACATTTAATTTCTCATTGTATACATAGATAAATTTTCACACAAAATGCACTTACATAATTCACTGCTACTCACCGTAATCCAAAACACGCATTTTCCATGAATTAGTTCCAAATCGCTTTTATCAGTTGAAAATACATTTTCAATTGACTGATTTATTTATTTTATTAAGTAAGTAATAAGTTTTTGTTCGTTTGGGAATTTTGCTTGAAAACGTCAAGATAACCAAATATGCATAATCGAAGCTCTATTTGGAACTTCAAACTCCTTTCGGAATTGGCAACTATTTTAAGAAAATGCTTTTTCGATTTGTTGGAAAGCTGAATACCTGCACATATTTTATCCGCTGTCAAAGAATTCAGTTCTTCTTGTGTGCGTCTTCATAATCTTGTGAATTATTGATAATGTCACTGATATTGAAAGTGTCGTCTTCAATCAGGTGTAAGCTGCTAGTGCGTTGAGAGAAAGGAATTGAACGTGCATTGATAAGAGAATGTTTATGACCAATGAACAGAGTGTCTTGAAATGTATATAAGTACATTTCATTAACATTACAGTGGTGCAAAAGTCATTGGAAATCATACACAGCATAAAAAAAAAGATCGCACAAAAAATCCTACAAAAATAAAATCGCATAAAAAAAAACAGGTTTTTTTGCATATAGTACAATTTCTAAGTAAATTAAATGGTTTATCATGGTGTGACAATCTGCACTTTAGGCCATTTAACTGAAACATTAATTATAATATTCATATGCAAAACAACAAGAAATTCCAGTGCGGGATAGTTAAATTTTATATACAACATCCAGCAAGATGCCTTCAATAAATATATAAAAAACAAGGCTGGTTTGAATTCTAATTGAAGCTTCATTACAGGGAAGTTGTTTGGAGGAATTAACACAGTAACATCGAACATTATTAGTGTAATAAATTCCCTCTGAAAGTACTCTGAAGAGCTATTAGCAAATGAAAGCAAATAGACGCTCCCTTTCACCCCATTTCATAAGGCATTCAATTAGTTTTCATTAGTTTTCAAACATTCAGCGAGACACTTGAGGACTCTGTTGTCTTTTCCATGCGATATTTATTTCACTTAACAGCGAATGTTTTATAAGTGCTTTGCTTATCTTCAACTTCAGAAACTCTAAGGAGTAATTGATTCTCATGAGAGCAGTTCCAAAGGAAAAGTCGATTCTTGTGTGTTTTAATCTGCCTTAATTTTAAACTAGCTCATTTGCTGATATATTTCGACTAACATTGTAACAAGTAATAGAAACAAAAAAGAATTAAGTCAATTCCTACTGAGATCAACAAAGAACATTTTTATTTTAGCTATTTTTTATTAAATAGTTACAATTAATATAAATATGTATATACATTTGACAGAATCACAACATTAAGTGGTCATTCATTTTTATTAATTATCATTAAAGTATCGTATTGTCATCCAAAACAATAGTGTCTATAAAATCTCTCTTCAACTGAATGCTTTAAAACGTGAGAAAAAACCCTTTTCAAGTTTTGACATAAGTCAACAAAAGAGTCTCTAAGTCGCCAAAAATGATGTTAACGTGGCTATATTTGTAATTCTTTAAATAATTATTTTTAATCAATTAATTTTAATTAATTATAATTCAATTATTGTATTGTCACCCAAAATGTTCATGTATATAAAATTTCAGTTTAGTTGATCACTTTAAAATGAATTTTGTTAACGATTGAAAACTCCACGAAGATAAATAAATAAATAAATATATAGAGTGCGAGCTAATAGTTGGAATTAAATATTATATATATAACGCCGCACTCTATAACTACTCCAGGGCATTTGACGACGGATATCGTAATTTTGAATTATGGTCAAGTGAAGAGGGTGACACCTGAGCTGTAGCCATCTCTCCTAACTAACCACATCTTATACATCAACGTTAGGACATTTGAGCTCTCAGAAGATTTAACGTGCATCGCTCCCCTACACGGCGGGTATTCAGCGGTGCTGATCTCGAACTCATGGCGTGCCAGCCTCAAGGCCGTTACCTTGATCGCTTGTCAACCGTCGCCATCCCCTGAAATAAAGATCAGGAATATGTTATACTGTTAAAATAAATTTTATCTCCCCAAATTTAAATGTAATATTAGAACTGCGTCTCTTTTGTTTATTTTAGAATAGAGAAAAGGATTTTTGTCTTCTTCATATTTAAACTTAAATCCTTATTTCGACGGAGGGTATAGTGTATAACACTGTCTCAAATACGGTTTCTTATTTTAATACGAATGTTGGATTACATATTACAGACATAGTCCAAGAAACATCGAATAACTATATTTAATTCTTTAACTGCTAAAATGTCACTCAAAATCACTTAATTTGTTTACTTCCAAATTAGCATCGCGTTTGAATAGCATCAGAAAACATCATTCCATTCAACAGCCAATTGAACATTGCTGTAATTCTGATGCGAAATTCACGTTTTCTTCCATGAAAGATCAGTATGAAGTTCGTTTAGTGTGCGTATATATTCTTTTAATTTTATAAAAAAATACAAAATACATCATTTTTATTTTCAAAAGTGCTAAACAGTAATGAAAAACTGCTTCAAATACTTTTTGTAAGCCAACAAAGCAGGAGTCGATCTGAGACGGCAAAAGTTGAAAAAAGTTTAAGATGTACAATCCAAAATTTTATGAAACAACTTGAAATATATAAATCACTTTTTAAACGTCAAGAATGGAAAAAAGGAAAAAAAATACCACTATACTTGCAAAGAAGGACTGATTGTTAAAATGTGCTATTTCGGAAGACTTCAAAAATCATTTCGCTTAGCTGCTGATTCAAAATCGATGGACATTAAATTACTATGCTAATAAAATGCATAACTGTTCTCGAAATGGATTTGCAGTTAATTTTTTTCAGATACAGACTAGTGGATAAGTGAGTGATTAAGCGTTGTATTAACGTTGCACTCTAAAGCCGCATTCACACCAAGGCTGTTAGCGTCGAGCCAATTATAAACTTCATCTCGGGTGAGATGAAATTTCTGATTGGCTAGACGCTCAACGCTAACAGCCTTAGTGTGAATGCGGCTTAAAGCTGTTCAAGGTCTCTTAACAACGGACCTTGTAATTTTGAAACATAGTAAGGGTCTAGAACGACATGGCTATGCTGACATCGCCTCTCGTAACTTCCACTCCACACCAACGAGAGGACAATTAGGCCCAGACAGATTTATCTCTCATGCAATGGCCTCCTCTTCCTCTACACAAGAAATATTTAACGGCTCTAGGCTCGAACTCATGACACGCCAGCCAAAAGTCCGTATCCTTGACCACTAGGCTACCACAGCCACCAAATGCAAATAAATATGAGATTAAGTTTTAAAAGTACCGTACAACCTGTCATAAATCTACTGGAACTGGGAAGTGATATTTATACATTATTTATATCTTCTGGAGTGATTCCAGCAATCTTAAGACAATGGAGCCTTTTCTCAAACACAAAGTAGGGGATTATCCAATTACTTCAAAACATCCTACAACAACAATGGAACAAAATAACCGAAAATGAATTTTGTAAAGAAATGAGAACCAGGAAACAAAGATGTGATGGAAAATTAAAGTTACAGGAAGCTCAACTAATTAGAGATTTATGTAAATATAGAATAGATAGTATTTATGAACATAGATATATTTTTTCTCAACATAACGGTATTTTGCAAAAAGAGGGCTCTAAAGGGTATCTAATAATTGAATTCATGACTGTATATGTTTCCCTAAAAGAAGCGTCCATGTTTTTATTTCCAGAAAAATTGATTAATTTGACAATGCTCCCTACTACCAATTTATGCTCTGAAAAGTGTTTTAAGTTTGAAAATACGCATAATTCTCAAGTGAGATCATAAATGGAAACCAAGGACCTTAAAACTTGAATTTTCAAAACGCGTTATCTCTCTCTATATATACATATCAATTAATTTGCTTTAGCTACAAATTAATTGCTATGTTAATTTTAAACATGGTTAACATGGATTATTGCAGAAATTTCTTAAGGTATGAGCTCCCAAAATTTCGAAGTTTATAAAAAGAGGTTATATAAAAGCAGAATGATTAATGAAAGAAAGAAATTTTCTCTAGAATTTCTTTGCAAAGAAAAAAATAAGTGCATTTTTTACCTGTGCTATACTTTTTTGAAGAACTCCTTCTCAATTTTTTTTAAGAATATATTTTAAAGAAATATGATTGTGTATGTTTATTTGTATTATACATATTTTATTCGTTTAACTGTAGTCATTAAAATTTCATTTGTAAATTCATATTTTATAAAGTACAAATATTTTGAATTCTTAAAAACGCAGCATAGAAAATAATGATTTGCATCTATTTTTAGATTAATATCTACAATGTAGCCAAGCAATGCATGTAATTTACAGTCATATGCATATAAATACAACATTGTTGAATCTAGTGGTCATAGGGAAACACAACATAATTATGTTTTGAATCATTTAAATTATTCTAGGGACGAGGGATCCAACTTAATTTCATAAATTTCTCTTCAGAGATCTAATAATGAAATGGATAGGGAATCGCAGGAAAGTAATTATTGAAATGTGTGGAGAATTTTGAAACGAAATTACATTGCATTTAATTTGTTATCTGCGTACAATTCCAAAAGATTAGAGGATTTGTAAATCAAATAATTTCTTACTGAATTATATCCTAATATTAGGTTCAAGTCAGTCTCTCTGGGTACGATTCACTGAATATTAGAAAATCAGTTAAATATTGAAAATAAAACTTACATTAACCGAATAAATGGTTTTTTTTATAAACGTCGTGTTTCAAAGCTATATTAAGAATATACCTTTACAACCTCGCTAATTTGAATAATGGCTGATAAGAGTGCTTCTGGGGCTAGTACTTCACTCTCTACTTTAAGACTGTGAATATCTGAAAATTTGACGTGTATTATCAGAAAAGAATTTTTATATGTACAGAAGTAAGATGCATGTAATTCAGTATCATTTCTTATTGAATAAATATGCAACATTATTACTTTTTATTAGGAAAAATTACCATTAAATGTGCCATGAAAATGTAAAGATCAAAACCGTCAGCTAAAATTACGTGAATGTCAATGGCGTAATGGAGAACATTTGGGTCCATCTGCAAAGTCAGTTTTTGGGCCCCAAGTTGGATTTCACAAAAGGTAGGTACTTGGCAGCAGTCAGGCTTTGGGCCCCCTAGAACTGTTGGCCCTCCTACAATGCGGACGTTCGGGAGTGTACATTACGCCGCTGGGGAATGTGGTGGCCAGAGAATCTAATAGTCTTAACTGAAGAGTCTGCATTTAAGATGGAACCTCAGTAATGCGAGTAATTTTATTTTTAATTTTCCAAAGATTTTAGAAACCAATTAACCCCTTAACAGACGCTTCTTTTGAAGAAGAAAAAAAAAACGGCAAACAAAATTTCTTTTTATTTAAGAAATAACCCATTCTGGGGCCTTGTTTTGACCCATTTTGTCTTGCAAAATGCAACTCACTCTTGCAAATTTTGTCTTGTCTTGGATGCCAAGGTTTTATTTTAGAGAAAACATAGAATTTTACAAAATATAATAATATTCAGTTACTGATATAATATTTTAAAGGCATTTACAGTATTTTTTATAGACAGAAAATCACCGCGAGATTAGTTGCGGTCTTCTCTTAATAAGATTCCTGTGCTGAGTGCCACTTACGAGTTATCCAGTAATGT
>BMAV01017014.1:74130-87080 GCA_019973955.1 Trichonephila inaurata madagascariensis | reverse complement strand
AAAATATCACAAAATGGACTTAATCGTATTGGCTTCTAAGGGACTATATATATATATATATATATACAGTAGCGCATAAAAACTTTTTAGGGGGGGCGTATGGTCGAAACCAACATTTTGGTATTGTGCTCTAACACTCCTACCAACATATACTTTTGATTTTGTTGATTTTTGGGAACAAAAACAATACAAAACTAATTATTAAATAATTAATTATCATTAATTAATAAAATTAATTTTATATAATAAATACGTAATTAAATTTTATGTAATATATACATAGGATTATAACCAACTGAAAAAAAGCCATGGGTAATGAGGGGTGTCCGGACCCCTAGGACACCCCTTTTGTGTGCGCCACTGTATATATATATATACTTGGGTATTTTTCCCCTATTATGTCCAAAATGTCTGCTGTACGGGGAAGATTGGATCCATAAAGCATTGCTAACCCTAATTCACTGGCCTAATTCAGTGACATCTTTAAAAATCCTAATATGTCTCCAGTTTAGTCCAAAGACTTTCTTGTATTTACATTTGATGTGTCTGGTGAATTCCAATTTCTTCCTGCTTTAGCACTGCAGGTTCTAGTACTTCTTCACTTTTATTTTATTTTACTATATATATATATATATATAATTTATATACGTTTAAAATGCTGATGCCTAGCAAACGAAAAAACAATTTATTGGAAAATTTATCCGAATTTACTACAAACTGTACTTAAATTTACGAATTCACGAAGACAAATCCCAGTCAGTCTCACGAGAGTGCAGACGGTGAGCGGTTATATTTGTGTGTTAAAACTACAGCACCATAAAATACGACTCCACGTGAATTATTTCATATCTGCAAAATTTGTCCAGCTTAGTGCGCGATTGAATTATCTGTATCATGTAAGGTAAGGGGTAAATTTGAATTTATATTTCTCCTCAATTCACGATGAACTTGCTGAAGGAAAAATTACCGATTAAACTATTATTGCATTTCTTTTCTGTTCAAAACAGATATTTTCATTAATCATACTAGAGGGCTGGGAGGGTATCCTCATTGTATAAATTATTCAGTTGTTTGTACTCATCACTGAAAATTATAAAACTGTATTTTACATGTATTATGCAATTTTATTTATTTTTTTTTCAATATATTGTAAGCAGGAGAAAAAATTCAATCCTTCATTTCCGCATTTTAATTTTTTACTTCCAACTTGTAACATTCGCTACGTGCTACTTTACATAATAATGACGTTTCAATGGAAACTTGGAGAAATATTTGCGATGCAGCCAAGTTAGCATCATATTTGGCCTCCAAATTTGGCAACTTCGCGACCATGATAGCCACCATACGGTTGCTTCGGGAAATTACTAGAAAAATATGTAACATCATGATCTGTGACATAGGTGGAGTTTTTGAGAAATCACTGGAAGATAGGGGACTACTGTTCAATTAAATTTAACTTTTTACGACCCATTTTTACTAATTATATCTTATGTATCAATAAATATATTACATCATCATGAAATAATTTTTTTATATAGAAAGATAATATGTCTGATTTTACTTTGGGCAAAGTTAGTGTATTTAGTGTCTGTACATGACGTGATTAAATTTGACTCAGATTCTTTGGGTACAAAGAAGAATAATATGTTCCTTAAATTTATTAACAATGAACAAAAACAAGCAATATTTGTAAAGATTGTTAAAAAATTGCAAGTGCTTTTATAAAAAGGTCGCAAATAATGTAGAGCTCCTAAATGCATAATAATTAATTATGCAATTAATGCAATATAGCTTTTCAGCATCCAAAAACAAATGTAAATATTAAAAAGTAATTACTCATATGCTATACATTGTGCAAGAGACAGATGTGTCTAGACGATTTTTTAAATAACTTTATCAACTATAAGCTAATCAGTGATATAATGTTTTATTATTAAGTTACAATGTATGCAGAATTTTATATAAAATAATAACGTTTGTCTTATTATCTTAAAATAATGAGTGTGTACTTATGACCACACAGTAGAAGGTAAAACTTTTTACAAGATTATTCCATGAGTACAAGCGATTTCGGTTTCTATTTTGCTCACGAATCTTGACTCAATTAATAACATTTCAACCGAGTTCACCTTTTTTATATTTTCAGTTTTCGTAAGAGAGTCGGAAACGCTTTGTTTGCCTCATAATTTCACCAAGTTCGAAAAATTTCATACCGCGCCACATACTGTGTGCCCTGTCATTCTGCGTTAAATTTGTATATTAATTGGAGTTGCTCTGAAAAGTGGTTATTGTCTTAAATCAACAATTAACTTTACGTAAGTTATCAAAATTATTTACGAAATTATCAGTAATTTGTTTAACTTTAAGCTGTCATTTTCTTGCCCAAAAATGTTCCTAAAAAACTACCATTTTTTTATAGCATTATCTAAATAAGCATAATATGTAACAGAATGCGAAAATGGAAGGATTTTATTTTCATTTTCAGTTTAAAATTTCTTACACTATTTCATATTTTATAATTGCAGAACACAAAACCTCCTAAATATTTGATTTTTACGAGTACATTCTGCAGCATGCTATGAAGAATGTTTCATGTATCTTTGAAGAATCTCTCTCATATTTGCAACCACTTTAGAAGGCTCATCTTCTTAAGATGATTACGGGTTTCACAATCCTCAGGTGCCGTCGTGATCTTTGCCTTTTCCTAAGGGGTTTACTGTCATTGGTAAATATGGATGTCACGACCCCGGGATACGCTAGTGATGTTTCACTAGTTTCAACCATCTTCTTTGTTATACATTCCTAATTTCTTTCCTTTCCGGTCTAGAATATACACTCACTTCCAAAAGCTAAGCACGAAGATGTAAAATGCAAAAAAATCAACAAATACTGCTTTGATCGACACAAAATTTGGCAGTAAAGTAGCATACATATTTATACATAAATTACAATCAATAATTATATACAGAAACGAAAACAATATTAAATTTTTGTAAGTTATCAGATAATGTCATACTGGAGACTTAAGCGGAATTATGTTTAAAGTGAAAATAAACAGCATAAAATGAAAAAAGGACATTAATAGGGTATGTGATCCCCTCATCTGTATGCAAAGTTTTCACCTTCCGACCATGCTTTCAATTGGGTGGTCAACCACCGCAGAATTAAGCAATCGCCATTCTTTTGTAGAGCAGTTTCCAGCTCAATAAGAGTGGCTGGAGATGGGAAACGTGAATATAAGCACGGCCGAGAGCATCCCAAAGATTTTCAATGGGATTAAGGTCGAGCGAATATGCTGGCCACACCATACGTGCAATCCCTTCTTTCTCCAGGTAGTCATCGACGATGTGAGCTCTATGGGGACGTGCGTTATCGTCCATTAAAACAAAAGTAGGGCCAAATTCTGAAACGTACAATATCACAATGGGTTCTAGGACTTCATCTCGATACCGGACAGCCATCACAGAACCCCGTTTAAAGACGTGCAGGTCGGTGTGGTATCCTAATGAAATCCCTGCCAACACCATAATGCTTTCGCCTTGGAATGCGTGATGTTCGATGATGTTTTGGGGCTGATTGCATGTTCCTTGTTTACGCCATATTCTTGTACGCTTGTCATTTGCCTCCAGAGCAAATCCTGACGCATTAGTAAACATGACATTGCCCCAGTCAGACACAGTCCAATTGCCATGTTCCCGGCACCACTTTAATCGTGCCCCTCTTGATTGGACGGATAGAGGAACACAAACTCGAGGTACTCGGACATACAGTTCATTCATATGTAATCTTCGGCGTATAGTAGCTGCAGGTATAGCCTTACCAATGGACGTTGTAACCATAGACGTCACACGTGTGGAGGTCGCTCTGCGATTCCGCTTGGCTACAATAGCAATATATCGATCTTCTGTTGGGGTTGTAACCCTTGAGCGACCGTCTACGGGCCTTCGGACAACTGTCTGTGTGGTTTGGAATTGTTTCCATAAACGTGAAATTACAGAATGATGTACGTCGAAGAAAAGAGCAACATCTGTGATCGACTGTCCTGCTTCAATGCGCCCCAGAACACGCCAGCCCTCAGAATCTTCCATTCGTTTTCTGGAAGTCATAGAAACACGCATGTCTTGAAAACAAATTGTACGAAAGTTTTAAACACCTTCTATCAGCACTTACAATCAACTTCTGTAACCCTTCTTAAAGCTGGCTTCTTATAAGACTGCCTTTTTTGCATTTTTTTGACATAAAAGCACGATTGGCCCTTACCACACTTCTATCTACCTCTGCAGCGAATTGCATTCTCTTCAATTCTGATTTGCTTCCGGAAATCAGCATTTTACTCTCCGTCCTTAACTTTTGGAAGTGAGTGTAGATTAAAAATATTTAAATATATGTGAAATCATTTATAGTTCAATTTAATTTATTATTATGGTTGTTTTATTATATTGTCCTTTCTTTTTTAATTCAATGTTAATAATATAGTTCAGTTTGCATATCCTGCATTTGATTATATTTTATAAATGTTTTCTTCTAATTTTTTGGGTGTTCATATTGTTTAATATTGACGAACACCTTTGATTTTCAACCCGCATGTTTGCCGTGTGTCCCTTTAGGGGGAAAAATGGTGTCCTGTGGTGTTCATACCTTTTGGCCCACTTTCACTGCAGACAGGAGGCAGGAGTGAACCCACTCCTGTCAATCAGCTGGTGATAAGTCTCTTCGAAGAAATTGCTGTTGGTCTAGTGTTGCAGATAAGGGGTGTCGGGCTTACCAATTGGATATCACCCTGATTCGCTATGCTATATCCTTTGTGTATTTTAAGTATGCGCCGAGTCTGACTAATGTCAGTTGACCAGCACTCTGCCTCCCCTGTCGGACTCAGTGTTGGGAGGAGGAGGAAGTTCTATTCACGCCTATGGCTCCAAATCAGCAGTGTCCGGGTAGACCTCGTTTTACCCAACCCCTACTATAGATGAAGTTACTGTGTTTGACAGATAATTACTAATATATTTCCCGAACAATAGTATGTTAACAAAAACGTCAATTGCTATACACGAAACTCTAATTGGAATAAGAGGTGAACTGAAATCTGTGAAAAGGTTGCGATCCAGTGATCTACTTATTGAAGCCATTTTTTGCTCTACAAACAAAGTCTCTTCCGCTTACAAAAACATTTTTCGATAATCCTGTGATAATATAAGTCCTCTTAAATCATTAAATTTTGGCCGTGGTGTTATTTCCGAACCTGACCGATGCAGACATTCTTGAAGGATTTTCAGATCAGCGTGTGATTCAGGTCACAAAAAGAAGACGCATCAATTATTCCTGCTAAACACTTAATTCTGACTCTTGACAGCCCGAAACTTCCAACTTACATAAAAGTAGGTTATTTAAACTTTAAAATCCGTCCATATGGTATCGCGTCTGCGCTGCTTCAAGTGTCAGAGATTCAGGCACTTGCAAACTTCCTGCCGAGGGTAATTGACGTTCTCAAGATGTGCTTCATTTGGGTTTCTTCCCCAGATTGCCGACTGGAGCGTAAATGTGTTAATTGTTCACAGCCTCATTCCGCCTATTAAAAAGCATGCACCAAGTGGAATACGAAAAATGAAATAACGAATAAAATGAATCAAATTTTTTTTTATTTAGAAGCACAAAAATTATAGTTCCACAAAAATCGCAAACATATGTCCAGGCTGCTAAATCTCCAATATCCACTACTACTCAGATAGATGAAAATATCACTCAAATAAAATATCCTCCTTTAACGTTACTTCAGCTATATCGTCCGTCTTCTTCCAGAGATCACTTCTTATCTTCCACATCTTTAATAGCACCTACAGTGCCACATTTAAAATCCCGTTCCTGTACAAGCAATCACTATCAAATCAAAAAAGAATTTTCCATCTAGGTTTACCTCCTTACCAACTAAAAAGGTTCCGTCTGTTACTGCACCTAATCCATCCATCCCGGCTTGTAAGAATCAAACTTCCCGTGTATTCGCTTCAACTCGAGCTTTGAAACAAAGTGCAAGAAAACGTTCGAAAAAGGGCAATTCTGAAAAATTAACACAAATAACCCTAATATTGAAATAAAATGGCGCCCCACAAACCCCTTAAAAATGAACCTCAACAGAATTCATCAGATGAGAATATTATTTATGATGAGAAGGATTTCGTCTTACCCTCACGCAAAACACCTACACAAAATGAAAATGGCAAGAAGTAATTGCTTTTTTTTTCGTTTACTTTCATAGTTTTTATAATTTTTAAATCGTTATAAGGAATTTTAACAGTGATATAAAATGTTTTTGTTTCACTTTTTCTTTGAACTGTTTTAACCTTATCTGATTTGGCGGGGTGTGCCCCACCAAAATTTCTTTGCATTGATGATTTGAATTCTATTTTTATATATATTTTGATGTTTTACTTCTGCTACAGAAACTGTGTTCTTGTTAACATGTTTAGATATTGCTTAAGGAATTTTAATATTTTAACAATTGATTGACTCAGTTTAGAGGAAATTGGCTATAGCGCCATTAAAATCCTTCATTCAATCACTCGCTCATTCATATTTAAAAAAAAATATATAAATAAAAAATCATGATCGTACCTTTTTTTCAAATGTTTGAGGATTTTGTGTGTGTGTGCACACGCAATTTAAAGCATGATGCAAATTTAAGCAAATAATGAATTTTGGACAGAGAAAATATGTTTTTTTATTACCTTTCTATTTTCACTTCTCAAGAAACAGATTGTACATCGCCTTGCCAATTCCTGTTATTTATCGAATTTCTTCAAAATTCTATATTCCTACCTTCAATGACAAATTCCCGCCTTCACCTCAAAGAAAATCCCGAATGCGAACTATTTCAATGTCATGGACAAACTGCATCTCTTAAAACCACTAGCATTAATATTTCGGTAGCCCATACGGTGCATGGGCATTCAAGTTGAGGGGTTAAGACTTTGGTCAATTTGCTCTAAGAGTTTGCGCCATTCATACTTACCTCAAAGATGATTATAACTCTGGCATACTTAAACAAAAATCTGCATTGATGTGCTTCTACACTGAGTGGTAATTATTTTGACAAAGATATTTTCAAAGTAGTATGAAATCGTTGTCTCGTCTATTGATATAGCTGCTTTTCCTGTTGATGTACAATTTATGTAGGTATTACCATATCCTTCATTATAAGAAAACTGGTTATATATTTTAATCATCATTTTTATAACGAATCTTTTGCCACAATCAGCTGGCCCAGTAAGAAAAGCAATGAATGGATATAAGTACATTACAGTTTATGCAGTTCTACCAATTTGTAAATATGAATAAAAATTCGAATATATTCAAATAAAGAAGAAAATATAATTTTACTGGCAAAAACCTGTAATTTTTACTTCAAATAAAACGCGCCGCAAAACGATATCGTTTCAATAATAATTTAATTTCTGACAAGCAGTAATCTATTGTACACATTATTTATATCGGCGAGAGATTTTTAATAACATTATTAACACCGTAAATGTGGCGGAGGACGACTGGAGCTGAGTATAGATGATTTAGTACTTCACCGAACCAAGAGTGACTATTCACTTATGTTTATTGCTCAGCAAAATGCGCTTTAAGAAATTTTCCCTTCAATAAAGTCTTTAAAGTCTTAAAGTAAATTACTGTAATTTAGTATTGAGTTTAATAAAAAAGGGAGCTAATTGGTATACAGAAAAAAAATGACTTCATATAACTTTGTAGTCCGTATGACTTAACTATAATACTCTTAACATTGTTATACGAGTTTCAGAGCAATAAGTGATATATTGATACAATCGAATAGCTTTCAATCAGTATTGAAATCGCCGTCAAGTTTGCATGGAAGTGCATGATACTATATCTTCAGTAGTTTAGAACCATCTTCTGTATATGCTTAAGTTCACATTCATTATTATGTATATATATTGTGACATCTCAAGCGTCCTTTCTCTAACATAACCTCTGTGTTCTTTGACGGCCACGATTAATGGCAAATCTTTTCCAACCCAAATCCAAGAAGTGAAACGAAGGATAGATGCAAATAAGATAACCTTTAAAAAGGCAGAAGTTTTAGTGAGCGCGATGGCAATTTAGAGAAAGTTCAGTTCGGAGAAGATAGAAGTGTAAACAGACAGCTTACCTAGAATAAAGAAAATCGCCATTCACCCAAGGTACATACCATTGTACGCCAACCTAGAGAAATATCCGAAGTGGATTGGACGTTGCGTAGAAAACAAGGTAGGAAGATTATATTCTGAACGCGAATATATTATTGAGATTGAGAGTAGGTGGATATAGTATAATTATATTGATAAGTGATCTAATTGCGCGATCTGTGTTAATTAAGGCTACGTGTTTTGGTTTATTCTCACTTAATATAAGTTTGTTCGATATCTAAGTAATTTAAGCTAAATTCTTAATAAAAGTCATATTAAGAATTCTAAAATGACTCATCATTCCGAGAATCCCACACCTCTAACTTACGTTGAAACCCCACGATATGGTCAACGAAGATCGACCATGTCGCAATATATATATATAACAATAAATGATCTTAGAATTTAAATAAAAAAATGGATTTCAAATCTTTATTATTTACATTAACCATATAAGAAAAAATAAATATTAAAAATTATGGAAACGCTTCAACATTTAGTTCTTTCCATTGCTTTCAAAAATATATTTTTGTCTCCATAATGAAACAAAAATAAACTTTTCTTTTCTTATGTTCAACCTCATCTTTTGTAACCGGGCAGTAGAGGTGGTTTGGACTGTCAAGTTAAGGTAGAACTGAGTATAAGTCTTTACTCGCGAGAAATTCGTTTAGCTCTAAACGGTTTTAAGACTCCAATGACGATGGCTATTAGGAGAAAGGACAGTAAACGTAGTTTTATTTTTTTTGAGGGCTTAGTTTTCAATTTATAGTTTCCAAATTTCACCTATATATAACAAACAACGATAATTTTTAAACAAAGAAGCGATTTAAATACTAAAGTTGAAGGATTGAAATTAGAATAATTAAAATTGGAGCTTAATTTGGATTTTGTTTCTGGTAGAGCACTGGAAGGACTTGGTATTGTACAACCATTGATGCAATGCTTTCACGATTCGTAAATCTACCGACGTTCACATATCATACTTTAGTTATCACAAGCCTCTTGTCACAGTGATTAATAATGGCAAGAGAATGTAATTAATACTCGGAGTGATATTAACAGTGAATTAAATCAACCTTCTTAACAATGCACAAACGTACTAAGTGTGTGAGTAACATATATTTATGTAACGTAATTGATGTATATTATTTTACCGAATGAAAATAAAAAATGTGAATAGAATAAAGAAAATGCATGCATGGTTTCAGTATTATATGAGATGCGCTTATTTACCTTGTTTACCTACTATACAATCAAACACAACCGTACATAAGGAATAAACTACAGTCGTATGTCGGAGCCGACGCACACAGTTTTTATTTTGAAAATGTGGACACGATATTTTTAAATAAATAGTACAAATTTAAGAGGGAAGAAAAAAATTGCCATCTTTGTTTCAAGAAAAACAACATGTTATTTGGTTTTTTAATGCTTCATATCACCTGACAAGTTTTAACAAAGTTACATATTAAAACAGAAATAAATATAAGTTTCAAATGTATTTGCTTTTTTTTTTCAATTTGTTACAGCATATATCTTTTCGATTCCCATGACACAGTACGAAAGTTGAAATAAATTAACTTCGCTTTTATTATTTAAATAAATGACATTTTGAAACTTTGAAGCAAAAAAAAAATAGTCCCATATTTATACATAACTTTCATTTTAATATCTTAAACGAAACATTTGATAAAGATTCTTTTTATGAATTATCTCAAGGATGTCAATTTATTCATTTATTTTACTTTTTCAATGTTTTGAATTTACAAGAAAGATTTTTTTGTCTCTACTGATGCAGTCTTTGGAATGCTTGTATTTTCTACATTTTATCATCAAAATGGTATTTTTTCTTATATTTTCATCTGTTCCTTAAGGAAAATAAAACTCTGATTCATTTGTGCATTTCTTAAAAAAATTGCTTAATTTAAAATTCTCATACATATGTTATAAAAATTAAATTTATTTTACGGAGCATGAAATGAAACGAATTTTTATTGACTGATTTTAAACAT
The DNA here is from genome assembly GCA_019973955.1 of Trichonephila inaurata madagascariensis. Lineage (NCBI taxonomy): Eukaryota > Metazoa > Arthropoda > Arachnida > Araneae > Nephilidae > Trichonephila > Trichonephila inaurata. The sequence goes on along the minus strand of BMAV01017014.1, from coordinate 76,888 downwards.
AAAAGAAAAATTGTAAGTCACTCATAAAGAAACATATGAATATCTTAAAAGAATCATCTAAAATGAAAAATGTCTTTACATTCAAAAAACAAAAAGAGGGGATATCTAATAGCAATATGATATATTAAATAAAAATAGTTTTCACAATCAGCAGACTTCTTTATGAAAGTAAAATACCGTTACTTTATTCTGTGTTCTAGTGAAATAACAAAGAAATCTGTAGCATTTACGTCGTTTTTAGATTAATATATGTGAGTTCGACATTATTCAAACTCTTCTTTGAAACAATGTTAAAGAAAGGTTGTTTTTTAGTAAATTCTTAAACAGTTGATCGTTATTCTAATACGTGTTCTTCCGGAGAGAAATAAAATCTGGCATCCACATTTAAATAAAGATTATGTGCAAATGCGAGAAAGAGTTAAAGGATTTTTTATGTATATATTTAATATCTTTAAATTTTAATTCTCGGTTTACAGAAACTAAGCTAATAAATTTAAATTCCACTTTTTTTTAAAAAAAAATTATTTATTTTTTTCTTGAGTTTTATTTAAATCAAAAGACCCCTTTAAACTAAATATTAGTCAGGTTTGATAAAAAAAAAATATTTAACAGTTGGAAAAACATATTACTATTTTATTTAAAATTTAAACAATAAGGCCCGCAGTTTGTTAAAACTTACTAATAGATACTTTTTTTATGTTCGAATTCCCTACATCCCATTTTAAAATAAGTAAAATATATAAAATTTATTGTATTTCATTACTGCAGTATACTGTATTAAAATTAATAGATGTCAAGAATACTTAGATGATTATGGTTCATGTACAATAACTATTTCATTTTCTTTAAGTTACCGTAAAATCCGGCGTATAGCGCACACCGGCGTATAACGCGCACCTATACTTTCAAGCCTCGTTTCTTAAGTTTTAGGTATATTCGCCGTATAACGCGCACCCCGTTTTTAACGAAGGAACCTGACATAAACGTGTGCATTTTTTTTATGTTTTGTGAAATTACTTATTTGAGGTATTTACCCGATGTTATAGAAAAATAGCATCCTTTTCGAACTACAGCCCTTTAAGTTCTAACGGAATGCTTTTTCTTTCAAATAAACAGCATTTCGATATAATGTAGAAGTCTAATTGTTTATACTCCTCTCTTTTTCTATTTTTAAAGCTCTCATTTTCATATTCGGCGTATGACGCTCACCCATAAATTTTCGATCTTATTATTTGTGTTAAAAGTTAAGAAATTGTACGGTAAATTGTACATCAAATGATACCCATCTTAAAAGAAAATTAAAAGATAAATACCATTGGTTTTAACAATGTAAATAAAAATTATGATAAAAAAGTTATTCAATCAACGAGTTTCTTATGGGTCCGATTTATTTCTTATTTAATGAACGACAAATCAAATAAACGCCTGGAAAATACTCTTTAATATATCTAAATCGTCACATTTTAACAAAATTCTATTTATCAACTCTTTTTGCTTCACTAATATAGTATTTACATTTAAGGCAGTTGGAGACAAAAAAAAAAAATATCCATTTCAAATTGAGAAGGATTTCGTATTCTTTAATTAAAAGTAATCGAAATAACCAAGTAGATGTCCATTTGATAGAATTTAGCATTAATTAAATTCTCTTTGCTTACTCCAAATCACTGTTGAGCTGTTTGGGAAAGAAACATATATTTACTTTCATTTTCATTTCTATCTCATTTGGCGTGGTTTATGTGAAAAGCCTTTTTAAAATGAAATATAAATTAAATGTGGAATGAAGTTCAATATATGTACCTTTTTTTCCAACCTTTTTACGAATTAAACTATTTAAAAGTTGTTACATATATATCGTACATAGTTGTTACATATATATGTTAAAACTGAAATTTAATTTTACTACGATAAAACATGGATAATAATGTATGTTAACCCTTTCATAGAGCATCTATTTCTCTTTTGAATTTCTCGCGTTTTATTATATTTTATTAACCCGCGGTCACTCGCGCCTGTTTTTCTACCGTCGTTACTCGCGGGGTGTAGAGAGCACCCCAAACTCTTAACACGTGTATTTAAATAAGAAAATTTTTCTAAGTCAATTATGATATATGTTTATGAAGTATAAGAGAATTTTTGTATTATACAAACAAAATTGTTAAATTTATTGCATTCAAATGAGACTAGCATTAATTTAAACTAAACCTACAAAATTTTCATTTTAAAGTACACAATTTTATATTTTTTCATAAATCACAAGTAAAACGTATTAGCAGTAATAAATATACATTATAATTAATGATAATGATAGTAAAAAGTAGAAAAATAATACTTAAATCATTTTTCAAACATTCAGAGCAGACTGTATTCATATGCTTTAAGCACATATTTTTCTTACATTGAAAACAAAAACAAATAATTTTTACATCTTTTACCCGTGGACAAGCAGTGCAACACCCCTTTTTTAGGGGGATTAATGCTCTTTTTAATATATTCTGTGTCAGTAAAGCTTCTTTTGAGTGTTTTGTTAATGTTTGGGAAATCCGATCTAATATCCCACTGTGGCTGCACAAGATCCATTCTAATATCCTCTAATAATATTGAATGTCTCATTTATTTTCAGGAAGAACCGAATGATAGACAAAGGAAGCATTAATTACTGCGGTATTAAGTAGATGATAAAATATTCGCAATGGCCAAAGGTTACATATTCGCGATACATATTATGTACTGCACATTTCATCAGTGGAATCAACAC
>BMAV01017014.1:57943-71521 GCA_019973955.1 Trichonephila inaurata madagascariensis | reverse complement strand
TTTTAATTGATTTATGTCAGAATAAATACATCACAAATTTCTTTTCATTTAAAATGTTAATGTTTGTTTCCCAATGCGTCAAACGCTTTAATGTATTTTTCTAAATATTTCTATTAAAACATGTTAAGAAACTTAGGATATCTTTTTCATTAAAGCAATATATAACAATTATTTTTAAGGAATGCTAAATTTAGAATTAATAAGTCATTATATATGAAATTTTTAATAAACATTCATAAATGCAATTATTTTAAGAATTTAAATTGTAAATATTTCGACATGTTTGAAAATCAATTTTCGTGTGTGCATACTAGTTTTTGTAATAGAAATAACCTTTTAAAATATCTTCTTTAATTTTTAATTTAAAAAAAGAGTATTGTTTACGTTTTGTTTTATTTTGAACAATAGTTCTATTTTACATATTATACATACATAAGTTGAAAGCATTACATTTGTAGCAATCAAGAAATGAAATATTTTAAATCATACATTTGAATGAAGTATAAAGTATTTAAAATCACTAAAATCCTAGCATTATTCATAATGAAAATTTCCAAATTAACAACATATTTATAATGCTACTGAATACTCTGGAAAAAAACCTCCTCGTTCCGAGATAATTACATTTTCAAACTTAATATTATGAGAAAAATATTTAATCATTACAAATGAATTTTCTTAGCAGCAAGTGCATTATTTATGCATTTACAAGTATTCGACCTCATTATTATTTGTCTATTAACTGAGTTGTTACTAATATAGTAAACAATTTGATATACTTATACAAACGACATACAGCTCATACTTCAGCGAGCTCTCGTTCGCTGAAGTGTGAATGTTCACAGGGGATGAGACATTTTCTTGAAACAAACACTTTATTAGGACTATCTAATCATTATCTAAATTCGATCTAAGCTGTGGGAGTACATCAGTTAATACTTATTTAAATATTCATATTACAAATCTTGTACTTGTGATGAATGAAGATCCTCAACAATAATACGAGACCTAGAATGGCCCGTAAGATCCTTTCAACTTGAACACTACAGAAATTTCCACTATCAACATTTTTAACTCCGTAATACAAAAGTCCTCCTCCTCCTAACTTCTTTTTGTTACTTGACTTTAAATAGTAACCTTCATTAACATATATTGCTGTTAATTTTCAGAAGAAAAAAAGTTCTATAATCATATAACGTTATCGGAAGAATATTCCTTAGAGAATTAGTAAGTATTGCGAATGGAATCCGTAACAATTATAGAACGGTATTTCAAATCTATGCCGATTACGAAATTTTTAAACCAACATTTCTTTTCATCTGAGTATGAAAGAAAAAGGAAAGGCCAAAAACAAAATATTGTTAAAATTATTACAAAATGTTACATGAATTCCTAAGAAAACTATAAAGAAATGATTATTTTTTTTCGATTAGTTTGGGATGATATGTACCTGTTATATAAACTCCCATGAGATAAGGTATCCAGTGAAGAAAATTGTGAAAAATAAATCACACATAAGCTTAGGTTTTGTAGCAATTAATTATAGTCCTTAACCATTTTAAACAAGTAATTACTCCGGGGTTTTAAAATTATTCATTTATGATCATGAAAAAAAAAAGGATTTAATAGTATTCTAAAGCATATAATTGAATATTACTACTGAATTGAAAGTAGGCAATTCAAGCATTTGGGATCCACATTATCAAAAAAAAAATAAATAAATAAAATAAAACAAAACAAAACAGAGTGGATTATTGCTTACACATAAATAAGGACTATCAGTTACCTCTTTGTAGATTTTTATGAAAATGTTTCCTAAATAGTATAAAAAGTTTTAAAGCAATATACGAATTCTATATATTTACAATGTGTGTATAAGAAAAAAAATCTTTCTGGGTCATTGCATTTGTGGTAATACCAAAATAACTGAAATGATAAATGTTTATCTAAGGTAATCAAAGAATATACTATGCCAACTGGTATACTCATTCTTCGCACGGGTGAATTGAAAAATTAAACAATACACATTAAAGGATAAAGGAGGTTTTATTGAGTTAATTTAACGTGAATTTTGCAAATTAAACAAAAATAAGATTTTTGCATATCTCAGCTGAACAAAAGAACAATATTTATTAAATTTTAAGTGTGTACATGTAATAACTGATTTTTTTTTATTAATATTGCCCCGTAATTCTCTTGTGGGTCGATTCTAGAAAACACCTTTTTAAGGTGATCTCTGCTCAGTAAAAGTCACTCATTGTTACAAATTTTGTGTAATGAACGCTTAAAATAGTGTCAATAAGTTATATCTGGAGGAGTAATACGTTAACATTACTTTCTGTTGTATTTATTTTATGTTGAAATTGTATCAAGCAACGACGTTCCTTTCATTATAATAGCGATTCAATGGAATCATAGCGAAATATTGGCGATAGAGTCAAGTTGGCATCATTTTTGGCGACCCTGTTGGCAACTTGGCGATTGATTGAACGGTGCAGAAGTTGGAATGCTGTAGCGCCACCTGGTGGGAATCTGCAACAAAGAAGATAGCACAAAAGCCTTCTTCAGTAAACATGCCAGTTTTCATAGTGGTAGGTTAAACGGTGTTTGCGGAGTGAAGCGGGGTCATACATACAAACATCCATTTTGCTTACATACAAATTTACATTTTGTTCATGAAAAAATTATTTACCTTATCTAAAACATAACGTATAATAAAATTATTTTTAAATTACATATTAATAGAAACCTCTCAGGGATGGATAGACTGTTTTATACCAATTAAATTTTACTTGTATTTTGTACTCTATATCAAAATGTTTAATCTCAAATTTCCTTTTAAATGTTTTTAACAATGTTAACTCCTTAGAGTAAATGCAGAATAATGAGTTAAAAAAATATGTTATCAAAAAAACATATTCTTGACGATACAGAATTTTCTATTATATTCAAGTCTAGTCTATTTTATTAAATTTTTGGCCTATTTTAGTAAGAATAATTTCATGAAATTTTGTACTTACGAAAATGATACATAGTAATTTGTATAAAATATGTGTTTAAAGCAACAATATAACGTGGATTTTTTTAATAGAATGTTTACGAGGTATGGGAGTGAAGTATATTTATTCAAGTCTTCGGTTCAATATTTTATTATCTAGTAAAATATTTTTACCTTTGGAACCAGTAAAAATCTGGAAAAGAGGATAAAATGCTGATTACTAAGTATTCATTCTCTAAGTGAAATGGAAAATGAATACGAAGGACGTTAGAAACATGTTTTTTTCTGCCATATAAATAAAATAAGAACGTGGAAAGCCACGCGATAGAAGTGAAACTTTTTTGGCAACTTTGGCTGTAAATGCAGGAATAAATCTAATTATATTAAACCGCTGGCGGAACTTTCTTTAATCAATTAAAATTCGAAATTCATTTATGGTATGAAAATAATATCTTTATTCAATTTTCTGCATTATCATTTTCCAAGAAAAACACAATATGTGTGTGTGGTAACTGAAGTAGGACTTAAATACGCTCGATTGTAGGCAATCAAGAAAACGTTAGAAAACTGCATCAATCGGGGTTCCACATCTTGTTGTTAAATTTCTAGAATCAGTATTCATTGTCAAATTGAGTGTCCGTTTCAAGAATTCAATGAGTAGCTTTGCTTCTTCTGAAGCAATATTAACATTAAAATCTCTATTTAAGATTATAGGATTTTAATCATCATTGAATCCAATGATTGCAGCAGCCTTTGGTATGTACAATACTAAAACTTTATGGATGAAAAGGATAGCAGCTGCGACAGGATAATCTCGTGATATATAGACTTTCGACTGGACTTGCTGCTAATTATCCTTTTTTTTTCTTTCACGAAATTCTTTTCCTCTTTTTGCATTTGTTCTAGGCATTCTGACTAGAATTAATTATAATTCAACATAAATGAAAATTAATAATATAAACTTAAGGCATCACTCACGGAAGTCACTGTGTTTGTTTACAAGACGCTATCCGTAGTGATTCTGGAGCGAACGTCAGTGACATACACGCAATGTACCAGAAAGTCCCGTAACGGGAAGATCCATATAATGGTAATATTTTTAATGTGTTTATTCGTTGAAAACGGCACGTTTATTATACAAAAATTACGAAAATACGTCACGCGCTTTCATTACGAGAGTTTCAAGGGACTTAATGTTTAAAATACCTAAGCGCCTTTAGTCCAAAGCAGCAAGATTCTAAACCTCTGATGCAATTCCTCTTTGGCAATCATCCAACTTTTTCGTGGATATGACGCAAGTCACGTGGTGACCCCCGTTCTTTTTTCCTCCCGCTCTCTATCATCTCACCATGGCGACTATTTGGGGGGAATGACTATTTCCTTTCTCTTTTTCACCCTGACGCAAAAACTGGGCAAATTTCCTATTCACTCTCGCGCCCAAAGAAGTTTCACTTAAAAAAAGGCTGTAAATGTGTTGAGACATATTCAATTTAACTCTTTTTTAAAATTTACATTAACTGAAAATACATAAGAAAGGGAGAATTAAAAAAACAAAGAAATTAAGGATTTCACAAATATTTGTTTTTAAAAAAATTATTATTTCTGATTAAAATTTTTCAATTCATTATCTAGTGAGAAAGATGACGTGGACACAGTAAGAGTGATTGACTTACACAGTTATCAAGTAACCAAGTATTAAAATATTTCTTTTAATTATATTGGTAACAATGATCCATGCTGCAATTTACTTTATTGAATCAATTGTTTTACATTGTATTATAGTCAGATTCGTTACCGTTTCATAACCATCTTATATGTGAATAATACAACTTTTATAAAGTGTATTTAAAATTCCTTTACTAGAACAATGTTTTATATTCAATCATAAACCATTCATAAAATAATTTTTGTAAAACTGATAAATATAAATATGAAAATGTATGGCGATCTCCAAGAAACTACATAAATAATAGTTTGTCACATTCAAAAATAGACATGACGTCATTTCACCAGAGCCTCCGTATTTAGTTTTTAAAGAATTAAAAAAAAGTTACTTTTGAGAGAGGGAGAGAGAGAATAAAATCTCTTATTTCCATGTATCAGGGTTTTTTAGTTTCTGTGCTAACTGCAAATACACATACATACATTCTTCTTTTAAAAAGTAAAGATTTATCAAACTTTTTTTTTTGCATCTTTGCTATATTAAGGAATTTTGCCTTAAAAAGAAATTTAACCCCAAAATATTCAATCACTCAAAAGGACTTAAAAAACCTTATTTGCTTTAAAACTTCTTTGAAAAGAAAGTTTATGAAATATCCAGAATTATATGAAATAAGAAAATAACTGTACTTCTTTCAAAAGTTTTTGATATTTTACGTTGGAAAACTGTATAAACGCTCGTTATGCATTACGATGTTCAAAGAAGAATAACTTCGTTATGAATCGCATGTTTTTACTCTTATTTTCGTAATCTTATTTCCAACAGTCTAAAAAGTTATGGAATGTGTTTTCATCATTTGCTGGATTCTTAGAATTGAAATTTGTTCGATGAAAGAACTTTTTTTCAACAATGTTGAAAGATTCAACTTTATATAGATATCTTTTATATATTTGATATCCCCTGCATTATTTTTTTTAAAAAAAGCTTTCTTTTCAAATCTCTATTTCTCTGTATATCAATTTTATTTTTCTTGTTTGAATCTTTAAAATTTAAAAATAAAAGTACTTTGGAGATCATCTAAGATATTTCTGAAAAATATAAAAGAAAATATAAATAATTATAAAACGATTTTCAAGTCATTCCAAATGGTAAAAAAAATATTCATTTAATATCAAATATATATTTAGAACAAAATAAATCCGAGTCAGAAGAACTGGAATATTTGTCGATTTCTTAAACCAAGAAACTATGTAGAAAAGTGAATTGCTTGAACTAAATATAAATTAAATTTGGGAATTTGTATGATATTAGAATAGCAGAATACTTGTTATTTTAATTATAAGATCACAGAAAGTTTTCTAAATCACACAGTATATTTGCAACTAGTGTCCAACAACTTCTCAATTCTTCTTTATATTCTTGATACTTTATGATAATTATTCCTTCTCGTAAAACAGAGTAAGGTACATCAACTATACCATCTGATAATTTTATATTTTTTTCATTTCCTTCTAAATACTTATACCTATCATATTTCACTATATTTTACACGGCTTTAAATGCTATATTATTTTGAAGAAGAAATCATAAACGAAAAATTGGCCGGAAGGTGCCAACTTAGTCACCAAAAATAACGGAGACTTGGCTCTAAATCCAAGATTTTGCCAAATTCCCATTGAATCACCATTATAATATAAATGACAGCGTTGCTTGTGAATACAGTAAGATCCTGCTTAACGCTGTTTCGTTTAGCGCTGTTTCGGTTTAGCGTTTTTTATTTCAACCCGGGGATTCGCCGAAATTGCTCACTGCACTATAGGGATTCCCCGAAATTGTAGGTTTCAAAATATGTACATAACATATCCGAAACACAGTGTAGTTGTATATCTTGTTTGGTACGGTGCTGTACGGACGCATTTTTATCATTTGAAACATTTGTTTTGAAATATTATGATCTTTAGTTTTTATCATGGGTGATGATAAAAAAAACAGAAAAAACATTTCACTGGAAACTAAAATGCAAGTGATTAGAAGATTAGATTCTGGTGAACGTCAACCTCAAATTAGTGCTGCATTGAATTTGGCAGCTTCAACAAGATGCCTTCTTGACAAAAAGGCAGAAAATTGGAAACACAGAACGGACTGAATGATCTGACTGACTTAGAATTTTATTTGTTTTTATATATATACATTCATTTATATTGTTTTTATTTTTGCAAGAGATAAATGTTTAGTTTTATTTTTATTAAAAAAAATATAATTATTAAAATTAATACCTAACCAATTTTCTATCCATCTTCCCCTAACCCCATTATTTACATGTTAAGATAGCCTCGTTTAGCGCTGTTTCGCATTTCGTTGTACTTTGATAGAATGTATCCCCCGCGTTAAGCGCGGTCTTACTGTATTATAATTTTAATGCAAATTAAATATAATTTAGATTAAGATAAAGGCATTACACATCCAACTACAAATTATTTACACACAAAATTCGTAACAATATTTACATATGAAATTTATGTATATTATCATGTACAATTTCCTTGCAACAAGTATGGCGCGAATGGGCTTCACAGCTGTTTAAAGTTAATATACGAAGTAAAGCTCACTTGCAAATAAATGCAAGATTGTAGTTATTTAGAAAGGTAGTTTTTTATTCAGTACATTGTGATTTTCCTACACGTAAGCTGGAATTGCAGAATAGAGCAGAAGCTTTGTAAAAAAAAAAAAAAAAAATATGGATCATTGCGCCAATGTGCGCTTCTTTTTTAAGTTCGGAAAGAAAACAAAATATTGTTATCAAATGCTTTTAGCGGTGTATAGTCAAGATAGTGCATATTTGTAAAGTCTGTACTAGCATTATCAACAGTTTCGTGAAGGTGAAAGATATTCGATGATTGAGGAGGTTCAGCAGAACATGATCGCTGAATAGAAGTCCATTTTAAAAGACTCGTTCTAACATTGTTAGAGAGTTTTGAACACGCATTGTCAACCATGCATAACATGTGGCGGTGACAACTCTGACTTATTGTGAACCGCATATACAGATGTTGTGGTTACTTTTCAAAATATGTGTTATCAAATTTTTCAGCGGAGAATAAGAAGTATAATGTGAGCATTACAATTTACTATTTGAACCTTAAGTGTACTAACTTATTTTTGTAGCCTTTCTTGACATGAAAGTTTTGTATATTGACTTCAATTGCAGCAGAGGCACCCTCTAGGGATCTGTACAGGCCAAAAGTTCGATTAATGGGCGTGCAATGAAAATTCGTTCATTTACTTATTTATTCATTTGTTTCTGTCTTTTTCTTGATATAATGTTTTTTGTGCATGTGCTCTAACACATACCAATATACCAAGTCAAAATTTAACAGTACTAAGTGGATTATGGGTGTTCTTGAATGTTAGATCTGATAAGTATTTTGGAAGAATTTAAAAAAATCAAATCTTGTGTGGAAGATACAATGCTAAATAATACCGAAGTTCACCGAGCCAGATGTTGGTCATTGCATTAAAATAAGACGACATTTGGACTGGCCTCATAACTCTAAGAAAATTCTTTTGGTTAGATCTACCATACTCAAACTGCTGCCCGCTGGCCGCATGTGGCCCACCGAACTTTTCTGAGTGGCCCGGTCACGCTATTACAAACTATCCTAACTACATCTAACTACAAATAACCTTAGAAACTATCCTTACTCTCCTAACAAATTAATTTATTTATAAACAAAGCATTAAAAATTTTAGCCATTAATTCTACCAATCAAGCAATGAAATATATCAATTTTGCTATCCATGTCGTACTGGGGTAAGAATTGCGAGGGAACTATTTTGTTTTTGTAATTGTACCGGATAGTGATAACAAATAACAGTGGAATAGTGACTATTTTATAGATGAAACTCTAATTTTTAATTAACTTTGTGCTTTACCAAACGAAAAATATATAATAAATAAGCGTTGTTTCAAGACGATTGTGATCTTAAGTATTTCGTAGAAAAAAACAAACATAGATCAACTACTTGTTTGATTTGTCTTTAAAGTGGTATATTTAAAAAAATATACTTTTGTTCGTAACTATACCACTAAGCACTAATGCTTCAATGAATCCTTTTCTTGAGGATCTCTTTCAAGAAGAGCGATCATTTGGCCTTCTTAAATAAATCTCTGCAACAGCTGCAAAATATTTTGTCGGTGATTATGTTACAAAATGGAGACATAACAAAAGTATCTTGTAAAATTTATAACAGTACATATATAGCGATAAATACATATAGTACATGTAGAAAAAGCACATGAATTGATACAAAAATTGTTAAACTGTATCTCTTATATGCTTTCGATGTACTATTTGATAAATTCAGTTATTTGTTCTGATATTGTTTTAGTAAAATCAAAAACTGTTAAAATAAATTTGGAACCAAAATGCCCAAGCAAAGTCTGAACAGATTTTTAGCCAATAATACTGATTTCAGTCTGGAATTCGGTAAAAACTCTTTGCTACCATCTTGCACAGAGAAATATATATATATATATAAAGAAGAGAAGTGAGGCTTTGTCAAAACAAAAAACAAATTATCAAAGTACATGGCAGTCTTTTTTTTAGGATAGTAGAATGCAAACAAGGTGCTTGGGATCATTGATGAAAGGAAATCGAAATTATACCATAACTGAGTAAAAATTCGTAAGACTTACTTTTTGTAAGTTGAGTTTGATGGAGTGTAACATAGTTTTAAGTAAAATCCAGAATTATGAGTTTTAATATTGTAATAAATGTTCCTTCCGCATTCTAAACATTCTTGATCTTATAGCATCTCCCTTCTTCCCATTACTCATCATGTTGCTGCCCGAGTGAAATAATTGTCAAGTGTTTGTGGCCCGGCCAAAAAAAAAAGGGTTTGTGTACCAGGGGCTAGGTTATGCAACACGAGAAGAAAAAGACCTAAATTTTAAAAGATAAATGAAGATGGTTGTTTGGTCCATGAAATCCAAGAATCTGTGAAGGGTGGAAGACCGTAGAGGTGCAGCTGTATTCTGCCAGGAGAATGTTGAATCAACATCAAGTTTCTTGTGGAACTTAAGAAATCAGTCACGAACACATTTCATACATGAACCGAAGCTTATTTAGACGAAACTTTGACTCGCTCACACGAGTTTGAATGGTATAAGCGGTTTTTTATTGGCAAGGGTCAATGTGAGAGATAATGAACGTGCTGGGCATCCAGGATAAACTGTTACGGACGAAAGCATTGCTGATACGCGGGAGTTCTGACTCACATCAGTGGTCCGTCAACACTACTACATTGAAGTAATAAAAATACTTCTTGAAAAAAATCAGACAAAAATGCAGGAAACGGGGTGTGACGGATGGTTGCTGCACCAAGACAATGCATCCATTCACACGGCCGTATTTGTTAAGAAGTTTCTGATCAGCAAAAACATTACTCTGATAGGATATCATCCTTATTCACCTGATTTGGCCACATGTGACATTTTTTTTAATTTCCTACAATTAAGTTTTGCTTAAAGGGAACGAATTTTATCTCAGTTGAAGAGGTTCAGACAAAAACGGAGAATATCTTGAATGGCCTTTCAAACACCTCCGTCCAGAACTTTTACCTGCAATTTCAGCACCAAATGCAGAAGTGTATGGATGCTAAAGAGAACTACTTTGAAGGATATAATGTCTTGGAGAAATGATTCTGCACGTACAATGATTTATTGGACAGTCTAGACTTTTTTGTGTCACATCTCGTAAGTTTGACAATATTCATCGTCATGCAATACAGATTGAATTTTGTATAAAAACCATGGGATTAGTGTCACACCTTTTGCTAAATTGATCTGATTAATATTTTATTGAAACACGTTTTTCTTAATAAATGAGCATTTTAATGTTTTGTACGATTAATATGCATTACAGTTCATAAAAAGTATTTAAAACAATGATATTTTGAATTAATTGAATTTAAAATTATGGATTTATGCCAGTGCTTCTCAAACTTCCAATGTTTGCTACCCAATATTCAACATAATTTTCATCGCGCCCCCCTTCATAAAATAACGATGCATAAAATTCAATAATGCTATATTTTGACGCTAAACCTACAATACGACTTTAACCTCTTTCCCGACGAATGTAAACGCTTCGCTCAGCCAGTGTTTTAATTGTCCTAGACGTATATATAACGTCCTTCGGAATTTCTATCTTTGCAGTGAACTGCCATCAATAAAATTATTTCGAAGGCTTTGGAAAGCAATAAAATTACTTTGACAGTGTTTGCGAAGGATTTGCTTATTTTAGAGGATTTTTGATTATTTATTCCTTTTCTACACCCCTCAATACAACACATACGTTTACCTATGTGCTAAACGGTGGCATTGGGGAACGAATCGCGCAATTTTTAATCGGCATTTAAGGGATTAATTATAAACCGTACAAATTTTAAGATAAGAGTTAATGTTGGCATATAATTTTAAATGGCAAATCCATGGGGTCACTGGTAATTATTAAACTTGTCCTTAATTTAGTATTGTTAAAATTTAATTATAAAATAGTTTGTGCAGTACTGATTCATTTATAAGTGTATTATAGTGTAAATGAGTATTTTATTTATTTTTTTTGTTATGTCAGAATGTATTTATTTGTTTACTCTCAGTAAGTTATTAGTTATTTAAAATAATCTGTTGTTTTTGACTTTTCAATATGCTCGGACCCCTCTCGTAGGGTTACCACGCCCCCTAAGGAGGCGCGCCTCACAGTTTGAGAAACACTGATTTATGCAACCGAAATATATTTTTTTAAAAAACATTTCCGTACATTCTAGTATATTGAGATAAAAAAAATGACATTCCTCGTATTTATTATTCGTGAATGTAATTGCTTGAAATTAAAGCAAATTGGTTAAGTTAAAATAAAACAAAATTTAATTTTAGTATAATAATGTATTATAAAATTGATTACAAGAATTAAGCGCAAAATTTAGGATGTATAATTCAGTTAAACAGTTCACTAGACTACAGAAAAAATAGTGTAAACTTGAGCGATTATTTTATTATTATTTTTAGAATGTGAACTTCTAAGTTTCGAGTTACTTTAAAGGAAATATTTTTGAAGCACGGTTATTATAGTATAATTAAAAATTTTAAATGATATCTTGTTAAAAACTTAAAATTATGTATTCAGTACACGTCAGTGTAATGCAGAAAGATAAAAAGGAAAAACAATTTGAAGCAATTTCAATATTCTAATTACGATAGTAACACTAATTCCTTGGCAAACTTAACAAACAAAAGCTTGTATGGTACCAAACATCTCATATATTTAAGTTATATTGCGCAAAAGTCATTTAGCGAGCATATTTTTAAACTTTTATAGTAATTCATTCCTCCTTATAGAAAATCGAAAACCTCTAGCTTTTTTTGTTCGCTCTTTTAACGGATTGTCGATTCTAAAAATAGCTTTAAAATCATTTTCAAGTCTTTAAGAGGATTTACCTTTTACTTTCATACTATTTCAGAAATGTGTGAGTGTTCTCTTTATCTTTTTAATATCCGTGTGACTTCACTTAAGCTCTTTTAAAGGTCCGATTTCTTATATATTACTGTTAAAAGCACCAATGTTTCATATGTTGCCAGAATCTGCTTTTATATCCTTATTTTAGATTTAAGGCTTCGATTGTCAAGAACAGATTGTTTTTATGTGAATATTTCTATTCTAAAATGTATCGTGTTGTGATGATTTGTTGAAACAATTCAATGGGAAATCATTTACTTGCAGTAACTATGATTTTTTTATTAGAATTCACTCTGAAAAATAAATGCAAATAAATGCTGGAACTTTTTGATTGGAGTTGGCATTCATTTATACACATATTAATGATTAGATCAAAGTGAAGTATGGTACGGGCTATCTAGATGCAAACTCTGGCTTACCTTTGAAAGGAAAATAAATAAGGATGTTAAACATAGCATTCCTAGAGGTAAAATATAGAATAAAAAGTCTTATTTCACTTCTACGTCAACTTTGGTTAGATGAAAGTAAAAGAGTATTTGATAATTTCGATTCTAACAACAGCAATCGGAGTAGAATAAAATTAAACAAAGTTAACGGAAATTTTTTTCTAAAAAAAAAGAAAGATGTATGCGCATATTTAAAGAGAGAAATGGAACTAACTCTGGGAAGTTTTGATTCACAAGATAATCGAACAGCAAATTGTGAAAAATATAATCGAGGAACAGCCACAGGTTAAAATTTGTAACACGGTGAAGATAATCGGTGGTATTTAAACTTGAAATGACAAGTAAGTTGGAAAACTACTTAGGATACATCATCGGCATATCCACAGGCTTAATTTTTACTGTTAATGACTCAAGAACTAGGATTAAAACCAGTAATGTAGTGCGTGGATGCCACAGTAACTCACATGGAGGAATAAATGTTTTTAACGGAAACAAATAGCTTGAGGCTGCTGTCGCAGATTCAAATTTAAGCAAATTTTCCGGAACGGACAAATGATAAGGAATTTACGCATGGATGGGAGATATAGAATTCTGAATATTGTAAATAGTTCCTGGAGTTTGGAGCCAATTCCTCGCGAATGCACGTTAACTGTTGTTATTCCTATAAGAAATTCTTCCAAAGAGGCTAGTTCTCCAAAGAGTTGTAAGTTAACTGCCTTAAATGGCTTGCAAAGTTGTGGAAAATTAATTTTAAAAATACTAATGTTTTTTTATTTGAATACTCATAACATTCTTCCGTAGGAGTAATGTGATTTTATATAGAGAGGAACTCAGAACAAGTACTTTATTTATGTCAGAGAAGAAAATAAAATCATGAAAACAACTAATCCCACTGTAACAGTTTTTCTGAATCTTTCTGAGGGCTTTGATAAAGTATGGAATCAAAAATTAATTATT
>BMAV01017014.1:42249-57843 GCA_019973955.1 Trichonephila inaurata madagascariensis | reverse complement strand
TTAACACCATTTAGAGCAGGATTTCTGTATAAGATGTTTTCTTCTCACTTATTTATGGTTTTCATTTTTACACGTAAGTTTTTATCCTATTTTTTTCTATAGCATTTTTTTAATACTCCTCTCTATGAGAGAAATATTCTTGTTTTCTTTTCAAAATTTCATTTTATACTGCTTTCTAGTTTATATTCCACGTGTGTTACAAATCGGCTTAACTTTTCAAAATGGCTCTGTTTCTTGCTATTGTGTCGAAACTTTCTGCTGTATGGGGAAAGTGGATCCATAAAGCATTGCCTAACCCTAAATCGCTGACCTAATTCAGTGACAGCTCTAGGAATCATAATAGGTCTCCATTTTATTCTAAGGACTGTTTTTGTACCTATCTTTGTTATGTCTCTTGAACTCCAACTTCTTTTTTCTTTAGCATTGTAGGTTATACACCTTTTTCAATTGGTATCTTATTTTATTTTATTTCACTATATATAATGTATGTATATATTACAACAGTATTTTTCAAACTTTTAATACTTGCGATTAAATTTTCAATCATAATTTTCAACGAGCTTATTCATAGTTCATTAAATAACTTTTTTTTTCGCCTTTTTGTTATACTCGTTGCCCCCCCCCCTTCCCGCTTGGTTTTATCATGCCTTCTTGGGAAACGCTCCCCACATTTTGAGAAACACTGGTCTGAGCTCTAATTAACTGGCAATGAACGAGTGATTTCTAAGAAATGCGAAATTGGTTTATTTTCAGATGATATTTTTGCATGGAACACTTTCAAAAATCTGAAGAAATTGAAAGGTGAATTAAATCTAGATCTTTATGGAATATGGGTTATTGCTGAGAATCAAAAATTAAGTTTCAACCTTACTAAGTCTCCATTTATTATTCTTACAACCAATACAAAATATTTCTGCAACTGAACTGAAATTTTGTTGAACCTTTAACCAAAAGAGGTGGATAAACATCCAAAATATTAGGGTTTTTCATTGGTTAAATAAGTAGTGAGCAATAAACATGTCTGCCATCTTGTGCTAAATGCATCAAGAGGTATCTGAACACCTCAAAGTATATTTCAGATCTCTCGCACATTCAGAAATACTTGTATTTCACTCATTAGATCTATTCTAGAACATGGTTTTCCAATAAACTATTGCAAAACTAATACAGACCTTCAGGAACTGCAACGTGTTCAGATCAGTGATGCTCGAATTATTACTGGTCTTCGATATACTTCTCCGAATGACATAATTTTTATTAGGCAGACTTGTAGCATTTGAGTCTTAAATGAAGCGTAAGTTTGGTGGGGGGAATATTTTAATAAAATTGGTGTCTCGGATCAAAGAGTCGTACTTTTGCTTACCTGAGGGTTTTGTGCAGTAATCAAAGACTCCAGAGAAATAGACTATTCCGTCAGGTAAACTCCAGTTATCTGATTTCTAGTACTGTGAAACAGCATCACTTGACACAATGTATTTATTTCTCAAATGGTCTAACTTGTGCTTCATTTTACACTGAGTTCCTTGTCCAGGTGAACAAATAAATCCACTTCTCTATTTATCTTATACAACTGGCTCTTGGAACAATAATACCCTAGTTGAAACTATACTGTTATATATTGATTGAAACAGAAAAGACGATATAGTACTGGCAATGACGTTTTCAAAATATGAAAAAAATCTTGCAATAAAGATCCAGAAAAAGAAACCTGAAATTCTCTGCTTTCCGCAGTGAATTCTTTGCCCTAAATGAAGGTCTGGACTCAGATTTGTCATTTTGTGAAAGATATTACATTTGAATTTTAACTGATTGTTAAAGTTCTATCCAATACTTTCCCAATTGGCGCAATGTGAAGTATGGACATACTAGGGAATAAATAGTCAGAAAACGCTGAAACGACTCTCCACGTCTCATCGAATTGACTTCCAAAGCATACCTTCACATGTTTTATACTCCGTAGCCTAGTGGTCAAGGTCACATGTTCTCTGTGTCACGAGTTCGAGCCTAGCACCACTGGAAGTCAGACATGCAGAGGAGAACGATATGTCGAAGATCAAATATCATCCCGTTTGTCTGATGTATTAAGAAGAAGGGGTGACAGTCCAAGTGGCATCCTCGTTACTTGACCGTGGTTGAAAACGACGAGGCCAACAGCACTGGTGCAGTTTTATAGTACGACGTAAAAATACTAACTTCTTCACATGTTGTCTTTGAAAAAAATGAAGTACTCAAATCTGGTTCTTGTATCCTTCGATATCATTAGTACCTCTTTCCAACTGGAACTATTTTCCATTTCAAAGTTCAAAAACAAAACCACTTGGTCTTACCCAACACATAACTACTTATATCAAAGCAATCGTCTTGGTGGTTCTCTGACACTTGATTGGAACAGGCAGGAGTAAACCACACTAACGGGCTTTCTAAGTAGGCATCTTAAATTTTTAACATATACTGATGTTACCAAGAATTATACTTTATTTCCCGGAACTATTCTAGAGTGTCTGAGGTTCTCTAAAAGGAATCTTTCAACCAATCTAAAGTTGTTTTTAAATTTCCTTAGAATATTTGAATTCATAAGCTTGATTTAGCTCTGATGATCTCCGGGGATATGCAACAACATAAGGGAAACGCAATGACTAATGTGATATTTTTTTTTAATTTTATTATTTTTTTTACTGACACTTAAAGTGAGCTGTAGTAATAAGGACCATCATTTTTCAGCCACTACAATATTGTAAATGGACGCAATATTGAATTGGCATATTTCTATTAAAATGGATACCACTAGGTATCTACCGGCTACTTTACTCGTTATCATTTGCTCACTTTTTGCGTCAACGGAGAAATAGTTTGCAAATTTACCTCCGAATAGTCAGCACATTTGTCATTAAACATGAAAAATGGTTCGAAAACAATAGCATGTCTTTAACTACTGTCCGGTGCATGGGTCACACTGTAACGGGTCTATTAACAAGACTCCTACTAATCCTCTAGGGAAAGTCTGTTTCTTTAAGACTGCTTTTCAATTTGTATTTACTACACGTAGGTAGTATTTGGGTCAGTATGACCCGATTAAGAAAACTAACCTTTCTTGCCGTAAATGACGGGTGTCAATTCATAAATGGTTGAAACAATAGTAATGTAAGTTTAAAAATAAATGTAATAATATAATGTATCCAAATAATAACAGAAAAATATTTGAAACTGATACTTCCAGTAATAATAATAAACATCGATAAAAATAACAGACAATATTCGAAATTAAAACTTACTTTTATTTACAATTTGAACAATAATACCTTACATAAATTTTTCAAATGTGATTCTTAAACTTGTAGCGTAACATACACTGCTGGACACCGTAAATGCAACACCCTGAAGGAAGCATGCAAATAACATGAAATTTGCAACATGCATTAGCGGAGGTGAGATATGCAAATGGTTAGAATTTCAGCGCAGGCACACATTACGTGCGCCTGTGGCGCCACCTCAAAGCGTTATTTAAGGCTTGGAGATTTCGACGATTTCAAGTTCGACAATTGTGTATTTTCTTGTGGTTTCTTCAAAAAAACGATTAGTTATGTCTCGAAAAAAAACAGCGATCAGCTTTTCATCAAGTATCCGAGTTCGACAGAGAAAGGATAGTGGCCTACCGAGATTGTGGATTATCTTTCAGAGAAATCGGTAGTCGTGTTGGACGAAACCAAACAACTGTAATGGGGATATGGGACCGTTGGATGCAGGAGGGTACGACGGACCGACGTGGTCAATCGCATCTTCCTCAGTGCACCACTTGAAGTGGTGATCTGAGGTGGATGATTACATATCTGCATTACAGTTGTTTGGTTTCGTCCCACACGACTACCGATTTTCCTGAAAGATAGTCCACAATCTCGGTAGGCCACTATCTTTCCTCTGTCGAACTCGGATACTGGATCAAAAGCTGATCGCTGTTTTCTTCGAGACATAACTGATCGTTTTTTGAAAAAACCACAAGAAAAAACACCGAATTGTCGAACTTGAAATCGTCGAAATCTGCAAACCTTAAATAGCGATTTGAGGTGGCGCCACAGGAGCGCTTGATGTGTGTCTTCGCTGAGATTCTAATAATTTGCATATTTTACTTTCGCTAATGCATCTTGTAAATGTCATGTTATTTGCATGCTTCCTTCAGGGTGTTGCAATTACTGTGGCCAGCAGTGTAATTACAGTTTTGTTATCATTGCTAGATGGATGAACAGCTTGTACCTTGCACGCTGGACACAGAGTGAAGTATTCTTTGCAGATCCCGATGGTACGCTTTCTTTTTATCTTTGTATACATTTCACTATTTTTATTGAGTCCTCACTTCTTGGCTTTGCTTCAATGTTTGGAAAAATGAGTGATTTTACCAGTTCTTCCAAAAATAGCATTCGTTTTGTCAATTTGTTTTCGTTCCAATAACTATGTATTGAAATATATATAACAAATGCATTGTACGCAGAAATATGAAGTATGTTATAGAACACTATCTTTGACCAGCGATTTTCTTTTCTTTCTTCAAGTGTATGTGTTTGGAAGTTGATCAAGTATATCCACAGTTCCTTTAGTTGAATTATAATCTAGAAGATCATTAATGATATTTTGCCATATCAGTTGCTACCTTCTTGTCCACGATGCAAAGTACTCAAAAGAATAACGTTTTTGTTCTTTTCTAGGATGAAGTGTACAACTGTTTTGTGTTTTCTGCAAGATAAAATAATAATACACTTCTCTATTTGGCATTTCTTCAGGAAGTTTTGGTTTATTTTTCAATGGTGCGAGCGTTTTAGAAGAAATTGTCCCAATTTGTAAGATGTGAAAAAATTTATCGCGTGTAATGTTATGCCCGAATACCCATAAGTGAGATCACACACTACTCGCATTCCACGACTTTTCTGTGGCTTTGTCCTTTGCTCTTGTCCAGTGTAAATTTGTGTTTTCAGTACATGCGAAGTTTTACTGTCACATAAAGTCCATATTTTGATCCCATACTTAGATAGCTTACTTGATAAAAACTGTAAAATTTTTCATCTACAGTATCATTTTCATTCGGATTATATAATTTTGGTAGAATTTTTATCCATTTTTCCCAGATAACTTGCATTGCAGCCTATTCATCCAATTTTCTTCTTTCTTGACAAGTATATTTATTATCAAAACAAATAACTATCAATATGGGGCAAAATGTTTCAAGGGACATTGTCGCACGAAATATATTTCTGCAAGTCTCTCTAACCCATAAACTTTTTGTTTATTCTCCATATGATTGATAAACCCCAACTAACAATTACATTCTAATATACATTTGACGAATTTTACTTTCGATATTTTTTATTTTTTTTCATATACTTTTTATTCTTAATATTAGTCATTTTTATGATTTCTTTTTCAATTGTAGAATTAAATTCTACCTTAAATACTTTTTTTACGTTGCATATCTTGGGACCCCTGGGGTAGTTTTCATAATATTAGCAGTTGTTTATTGAGAAAAATGTAGCTGCAGATTTAGCCTCCACTTTTTTTCACAGTTCTTGACTGAATACTCTTTTTATAGTTGATTTCTTGTTTATTTGTATCAAAATCGATGTCAGAACTTTCACTCACAATTTTTTCACTTGTATGATTTTCATTCATTCGGATACTTCTTCGCTGTCAAAGCTTCAATTAGTTGTGATATATCAGCATGCCTCACATTTATGCGATTTGCCATTTTTTCTCTCCCATTCGCAGGTACGACTTCTTCACTGTATACCAGAAAGTGAAATACAGGGGAAAAAAAAAGAAACGTTGCAAAAAAAACCCAGTAGTCTGACCCCCTGCTAATCTCTCTCTCATATCAACTTTTTAACCTTCACTATTTCTTTCTTATTATGTTTCCAAACGCATACATCAAAGAAACAAATTTTGAAAACACATAAACTAGAAACACTATTGCTATATTCTTTTCCTATAATTTATTTCAAACAAAAGTGAACATGTATGAGCCAAAAAAAATAACTTTTGCATTGTGTCGTATGGACCCAAAGGATAAATTAGGTATAAGATGAAAATATTCATTTGAAATACAAATAAACTTAATTCCTGTGTGAATACATATTTATATTGATTATCTACGATATCAAGAAGTTTCATGAACATACCCCTGCTCTACATTTTTTTTATAAACGTATAAATTTTATTTCGGGTCATATAGACCTGGACAGAACAACAGTGTTAAATATTGTTCTATTGAAAACACTTTCTTTTCCTGTGTAAATCCAGGCTCATATTTAAGAATTATCTTTTAGGTTCGGAGAGAGAGAAGAGAGAGGTTAGGAGTTAGATAATAAAAGTCAGGGATTAACGTAAAGTATTAGAAAGCTAGCCGAGAATGACTCGTTGATTATTTGCTTGATATTTAAAATGATAGTTGATGATTTTATTAATAAAAGATATTTGAATTAGAATAGTGTTGGCTAGAAGTTGAATAGCTTAGAACGGAATTTCGATTATTAAGAATGAATATTACTAAAACGTTCCAAAAGTAAATTATTCAATTCATAATTAAATATTAAACATCTCGTCTACCTTGCTTTTGCTCTAATACTTCAGTTATAGGTGCATTTCCTAACGGCTTGTTGAGAATTGTTAGGTTTTGAGACTTGTTAATAAAAAAATTATATTCCTTTTGAGAATGGCTGATCTTCATTCTAACTCTCGGGCACTGATGGATGTGAGAGGACATCTATCTGAGCACTATAAATCTGCCCAAGAAATACTAATGACGAATCCCGCAATTTTAAACTATGGTTAAGTGACCTCGACAGATTTAATGCGCACTGATCTCTTCTTCACTGCTGGTCTTCATCAGCAATAGACACGAACTCAAGACACGCCAGCTACGAGTACTTAAAATACTTAGATCATTAACCACTTCCGAACAATTCATGAACGATGTGTGTTATAAATTTTAATCTATGACCTTGAAATATGCCCCTATAAAAAACTTCGAGAATGCCACTTATAAACTTAATACACACACGGACAAAAAAAATTAGCAAGCCAAGAAATAATTGCGAGATCGTAACGAAACTCGGCATGAAAGTACACGTCGAAGCGATATACTAATGTTAGAAAAGCAGAGCGATTGCGCTTTATTTATAGCCGGTAGAGGGCGTTTAACATTGTTTTTCCTGGAGTATAAAACAGGTAACTAAAGCTTGTTTGTGTGTGCTGAATCGCTTACAAAGTAAGAGCTGAGGTAGACATGTCATTACGCCGTTTTCGAAGACAATATGAGCAGCTGTCGCAGTTTAAGCGGGGGGATAATCATCGGCTTGATGGAAGCTGGGTGGTCAGCTAGGGTAGTAGCTCGTCAATTATGCCGCTCAGATTGTGCTGTGAGGAGGTGATGGGACAAGTGGATCCAAGAGATGTCATTTACACGAAGACCAGGCTCAGGACACCCTTGAAAGGCCAGTCTTTGAGAAGACCACCACATCATAAGAAATGCACGCGTACAGCCAAATGCTTCATCGGCCGCCATCCAGGCACAGGTAGCACCTTCACTAGGAGCCCCTGTGCCTTCCTGAACCATACGAGGGTGCCTGGCTGAAGAACATTTGGGTTCGCGGTGCACATTACGTGTGCTGCCCTTGACGCCCATTCATCGATGCCTCCGTTTGGAGTGGTGCCATGCAGGAGGAAACTGGACTGCAGCGGAATAGAACCAGATCGCCTCTAGCCACAAATCCAGATTCAATCTCAGCAGTGATGACAACCGTGTTTGTGCGTAGAGACTCCGTGGTGAACGTCTCAATCCTGCCCTTCACTTACAACGACACAACGCTCCCACAGCTGGTGTGATGGTATTGGGTGCCATTGCCTACAATAGACGGGCACCTCTAGTAATGATCTATGGAACTATGGCAGCCCAGCGGTATGACTATGACATCCTGCGACCACATGTGTTGCCGCTCATGCAATGGCTCCCAAGAACAATTTTTAAACAAGAAAATGCTCAGCCTCACACGGCAAGGATATCACTAGACTGTCTCAGCTCTCTTACTACCCTTCCTTGGCCTACTTGATCCCAGATTTATCTCCAATCGAGCATATCTGGAATCATTTGGGACGGTGAGTTGGGCATCCTATGAGTTTGAATGAACCAGAATCAAGGTTACAGCAAATTTGGAACGAAATGTCTCAAGACATCATACCGAAATTATATGCCTCAATGCTTGATCATATCGCATCGTGCATTTGCGCCAAAGTGGGTTTAACAGAGTAATAAATCCTCCGTTTTTTTCAATTTTTCTCTGATAAAAAGGATCCTTTTCTCTGATTTTATAATCATTTACTTATATCAAAGTAGTCATTACCTATGTAAAATTGCATTTCATTTTGACAACTCCTTCTTGGTGAGCTAATTGTTTCGTCCATGAGTGTATTTTCAAAAAAAAAAAATTTTTATAACATAAATGAGCAAGCATGCATTAAATAAATATATTTTTAATTTGTAAATTGTGATTCTCCCTCTATTTTTACAAAAGAAAAATAATCAGTTTTACTATTTTTTTTCTTAAAGTTGTGGAAAGAAACAAAGAAAACAAAATATCGACAGAAATTAATCAGACAGCATTAATATTTTATATGTCGATTCTTCTATTTTTAGCATATAAATGATTCAATTAAATTTGTCACGCAGAATAATTTTAACCATTCCTTGCTTGAATTGAAAAAAAATAAGAAAATAAAAGAAAGGTTTCCAAAAGTAATACTTTTTTAAAATATTCACCAGAGGTGATAATTAAAAAGGCGACTCTGATAACGAATACATTTCTACTTTGATTGAACTGCATACGATTACTTCACTTTAGAAATCGTAGATTCATTTACTTTGAACGGAAAATTTTCTGGTATGAAAAATTATGTTGAAACTTAAGATTCTATTTGTGAATGAATTTTGATGACTTCAAAGAAGCATAACTTGAAAGACAAAGATGGAATTTTGAAGTTCAGAAATCTTTTTATCTTCAGAACTTTTTAATTAAAGATCACGTGATATTTTAATTTAAGGCATTGGAGAGTGTAATTTGTGCTGAAGAACTCAAATCTTTCTAGGAATTGGAAAAAGAAATATTTAAGAATTCTATAAAGAAAAGTCCATTTTAGTCTTTGTCCCTGTAATGAATGGTGGAAATGTATTGCAAATGAAATGTTAAACCTTGAATTAAAATTGCGAAATTGGTTCTTTTTATCAGAAGTGTTAAAAAAAAGTCGATTTAAAGAAATATTTTCACAACCCTTAAAATTTCTTGTTTGATTTTGACTGCCAGGCATCAATGCAATCTTTACCTGGGGTAATAATATCTAAAATAATGATTAGAAAAACACATTTATATAAACTTAGACATTTGGAGGTCAGAAATATATGCAACTCTTAAGTGAACATAGGACTTTAGCCAATACTCTCACCAGACTCAGGGCACGCCATCTGAGAGGGATGAAAATCCATATAAAGATGGAACAAGAACGTACCTACAGTGTAGAAACTGCGCTGACACAGAACTGACTCTTGACCACCTGTTCCCCTTTCCTGCCTTTCTGACAACATCAAAAGGTGTGCTTTTTTGCACAATATTGTTAAGGCAGCCCTTACCAATTGTAATTTATTGTTAATTGGGCGAGCGCCAAGGCTGTGGGGTTATAAGAAATAATTTGGAGTGAAATTCCAGTTGTAGTTCAGGCTGCGAGTGATCAGACATTGAGTCTCAATTTCATTAAGGATTTTAAATTCATTAAAGTTTTTAAGGAATAGAGTCCATTGTTTTTATTGAGTTAAACTTATTCGTGCCTCTCCAAATATTACTACGGCGATAACGTGCATGTGCCCGGAGAATTTGGCAGTTGAGACAGAAAGAAAACCATATTCCACACATTCATTTTATTGATCATAATTTGATCAATTGTAGTAAAATGAATAGTAGAAAGCTTTCTAAACTCATTTCATTATAGAAGCATCAATTCGCTGTTTCGTCTGTTGGGGTAAAAACTTTGACTCCCATCAGTAGGTGCAATATAAAGCTCTTCTTGAGCCGTGTCCCCGAATAGAGCTACTCAGCCACAAGGTTGTGAATGTGGTTTGCTGCATTTGTAAACAATTTCATGAAATGTATCCCTTCCAATTTGGGAATTGTCAAGGAGCAGGTCGATTTCAATAGAAAAGGAATCTATTTTGATTGAGATGAACTGTTGCAGATCTAGGGTTGATAGGAACAATTTCACTACCGAATCCTTTTGTATTTGCTTTTCCTCGTGCTTAACACCAACACCATTTGGAAATAGAAGCTAAAGCAGCAGAACGCTATTTTGATCACACAATTCAACGTGTGACACTTTACCTATAGCCCCATTTTCTAAAGCATCAGCAAAGTCAATGTTTACAGTTATAATATAAGGTTTATTCACAGCGAAAATAATTTCGTATGGTAACCCTCTAGAGTCTAAGTTTATGAAGCTTCTCTCTGGCAAATTTTTCTTTTGCGCTATCAGCTTCCCATCCCGCCAAATTTGGTTATTTTCAGCTGTTATTGTCAACGTCTTTGTCAAAAGAGCAAAGGCATGAAGTATCCTTTGCTTTAAAACCGGTTTTCGACGCCAATTACACTAATACACTACTAAACGTTTTTGAAGATTTAATTTTTTTTGTGGGCTTAGTTTTTATAATATACTTCCCAAATTTCCCACATAGATAACAAATAACGGTAATTTTTAAATAAAAAACGTAAGAAAAAAATTGTATAAACGATTTCTTGTAAGACGGGTATTAGACGAAAGACAAATCCGCAATTTTTCCAATCTTTAAGCAAAATACGGATAATAGCATTTGACACTTGGAAAAAATGTTCCGCGGGATTATCTTTATAAATATTAAAGCTATTAAATGTTTAGTTGAAATTTTGAGTACTTTGAAAAATCACAAGACAGAACAACAACAAATAAAAACGTTATAGGCATTTTATATTTTAAATCACTGATACTAATACAACAAAGTAAGAACTTCTTTAGTACATAACTTTGATAAATACAATTATAAGAACTCCGCACTGAACAATTGAAAATCTCTTTTCATAAAAACGCATCGATATTGACTCATTTAAAAAAAAAATCTTAGAAAATGGAAAATTTCGTTATTCTGTAAAAAAAAAAACATTTATACCGTATCGTAGTGAAATAAGTGATCTCTCTGATTCTGTAATTAATTTTGGTCTGCATTCCATAAGAAAAAAATGATCGTAATTTTAAAAAAGACGAAAAAGTAGTATTTCTTTCTTCCGACAGCAACTTGGCGCATGCGCAGAACACAGCGTAATGTATTTTTTTAACGCTTGAATAAATTTTTATCCTCATAATATTTCCTTACCGAAGGCTCTATATGAAAATGAATTCTTAAGGAGTAAACTCCTACTATCAATCTGTCAACACATAAGCTAGAGAAATATTCTCACTGGAAACAAAATATTTTCCTGAGAGATTTAAAATGGCAAGAGAATGTAGATAAAAATGATAAAAAAAATGTGCATTCATAATTATCTAAAAATGAATGATTTGAAACTTCATGTGGAGGATTTTTTTTTGTTGACATTCTTAAGGATTTAAATACTGAATTTGTTGTGAAATAAATTGTCAATAAAAAAAAATAAAAACCATGGAAAATCCCAACCAATTAGTCATTACAAATCACCATACATTTTTAAAAATATATATCGTCCTTAAAAAGTTATGTGATACAATTGGAAGAAAAAATGTACTTCCAAAAGAACTTTTGGTAGCTTCATTAAAACTCAGACAAAAAAAAAATAATTCTTAAGAATTTTTAAGTTTAAAATAATTTTTAAGAAATTATGGAACTAGACATTAAGTATTTTGAAAGTACTGGAAGGTATGTAAATATATATATATATATATATATTGCACTTTTGAAAACTCAGAAACAACAAAAAAAGTGGAAATAAATTGATTTAGTTCTTTTTTTGAGCAGTGCTTATTAAGGCAGAAAAGAACTGTATCTTAAGGTTATATTTTTTATTCTGAAACGTCGCCTGTAGCAATTTTCTTCACTTTGTATTTGAAAATGCTTTAAAAAGTTAAGTTTTAACAGAAATAAACAAGGATTTGTTTGCTTAAAACAAATGAATCTCGTTTGTTGAAATTTTTTAAATGCATTTCATTCTTTTATATTGGAAAAAAGAGTCCGGTTGTAATAGCTGTTACTTAAATTTGTAATATCTAAAAAAATGATAGCAAGTTCAAGTTATGAAAAAAAAGTATAATGGCAATGCTTTGATAGGAATAACACCCTATTTAAATTATACATCTTATACAAATTATTAAAAAAAAGCATAAAGAAAAAGAAAAGAAAATTAAAAAAAAAAAATGCAATTAGAGTTTTAAATTTATGGTTGCTTTCTTGGGGAGCAAGTTACTTTGAAAGATTAAAGGTCCACTACTAAAGACATTTTGCGAAAATTGACCCTCACGGGAAATTGTGAAGGCTTGAGGAAGATTTTCTTAAAAAATGCTGTTTTTGAGATGTTAGATTCAAATACTTGAAATTTGGTAAGTATGATTCTTTTGATAAATAGAGTTCCGCTAAGAACTGATCTTACGGAAATCGACATTTATGGGGAGGGAGCAATGAGTTACAGGACGTATAAATAAAAAGATCCTGTTTACGAACTTCGAAACCTACTGTATTATTCCCTTAAGTGCCACGGCCGTCTATACACACCCTGCTGAGCTGGTGCCTTAAGTACCCAGGATATTTTTTCTCTTCCTTCCAAATTAGGACTTTTTATATTGTGCTGCTCTGTTAAATCTAGTTCCACGGCTTTGGAATACAATAACATGACATTGACAGTGCTTCTAAAGAACTTATTTACTTCGTAGGTGAGGTGGAGAAAAAATTTAAAAGTGTATATTTCAGGAAAGATGAAATGTATAACTATAATGTTTTTTTTTTTAATTTATTTATATATTTTGTTTGAGTGTTCTCTTTTTTATTTTTCAGTTGCTATCATTTTCGCTTACCGTGTGTAATAGCAGCTTTTAAATTTTTTTTTTGTACGAATGTATTGAATGTGATACTGGTTCATATGTTCAATTTTGTTTCAGGATGTATCACAGTACATATGAGCTGCCGTCAGTTAACGAAGACAACACCCGAGCTGAAATTCCATCAGCAGACTTCAAAAAATAATAATAAAAAAAACTTGAGGACTTATGAACTCAACAAGCTCTCTGCCTCTCTTTCTAAAGAGTGGTTTTAGAGTCACCAAGACTTGAGCCTACGGCTCGATGGCAACAACGCCTGTTATAAGTTAAATACTTTAATCACGCGGCTAATTTGTTTTCAAAACAAAATTTTTAAATAAGTTAAATACTTCTTACTGTTGAATCAAAAATATAGGTTATACTCTTAAAATTATTCATTTCCTTCAACGTGAAACGGAATTTTACAAAAATTATTGTTTTCTCTTCAGTGATACACAAACTTACCCAAAATTTTACTCGATAGTAATATACACAGGAATGAAATAATATCAATTAATGTAATATTTTTAACAAGGGTAGCATTTTAAACATTTAGGAACCTAACCCATCTGTTTTGATTGTTCTCAAGTCCCAGGAGTATCGAAGACAGAATTCCAGATTTTATAACTATCAATTTATTTCTTTTTTAGCTTCTAATGTTGAAAGAGGAATGAAAAGAAGAAGGAGGAATGATGTTTGGACAGGAGGATAAGACTGCCTTTCCGGAATGCGGCTTCTGAAAGAGAAGAAAAGCCTTTCTGTGAAGGATAAGAGAGGCATCTGAGAGGCTCTTACTTATTGTTTCGTGTCATCAAGACGTCAGAAAGCAGATAAAAGTGGATTCGCAACTCCATTTTTGGAAAAGAAATCTGACATTCCATTGTCGTACAGATATGTTTGCTAAACATGCATATCTAATGAAATACATATTTCTAGCATCTGTTATAACAATTTCCATCAAATTATTTCATTAATTAAACAATTTTTTGCTGCATGCGCAAGAAAAAAGCACCGAGAACAAAACTTTAAATCCGTGCAGTTTTAAGATCTGATTTAGTTTCAAAATATATATTTTTCTTATTATTAAATTATTTTACGGGAATTATATTGTTGTTCCTCTTTTATTTTGTCTATCCTTTCTTCTTCTTAATTCAACGTAGTTGTCGTTTCTAGTTTTTTCGTTTCTAATTATTTTTAGTTTGTATTATTTTATCGCAGTCATTTAACAGAAATAATTTTCCATTAGTAGCAATCAGTTATTCTATTGATGTAATTTTATTTATAAAAAAAAGTGAATTTTTATTATTAAATATTATCTTATTATCTCTTATTTTCATATCAATTATTAAACAAATTAATACTTGTTTTTGATGACTTTGTATGTAAAGCAAAACTAGTATGATTCAAGTACTGTAAAAGACGACGTACAATGCGCACTTTTAACACAAAAAATGGTACCGAAATTTACGGTTGCACTTTATGCGCCGGGTACAGAAATAATAGCTTTAAAAATAAAAAAAAAATAAAATAAAAAAATGAGCATAAAGAAAGTATACTTCTATATATATCGGAATACTGTTTATTTTAAAGAAATGTGACAAACTTAATGAACTTTAAGGGTTGTAATTCTAAAATTATAATATTTTTTTTTCTGTAGCTTGGAATAATAGCTCAAAAAAATGACTTTAAAACCTAAGAGAATTGCATACTTGTGTTTCATGTTATTTCGCAGGAATGCGGTATACGTTATACGGGGAATATACCTAGAAATTAAAAAGTGCAGCTTGAAAGTATAGATTCGCGTTTTATGACGGTGCGCGTTTTACGGAATTTACGCCGGATTTTACGGTATATCTTGTGACTAGATTTGGTACTTTAATAGGGATAAAATTTAGTAAGTTTTACAAATGGAATTCACAAAGTTTGTTATATAATCCCATTGTTTGTGATTTAAGAAATACTATTATAAGGCACTTTTTCTAATATGCAGCAAATATCGTTGCATAACACAGCTGATGCCTTTTAAGAATACCATGCCTCAATTCGTGTTGATAGGGTGTGAATTTAGAGGAGGTGAAGGGACGTCATCATTAGCACTGATCGTGTAATATAGGGGAGGGGGGCTGCTGTAGCCAAGTGGTTATAGTCACAAGCTGGTGGTAGGACTATCGCAGGTTCAAGTCCTGGTGCCGCTGAAGACCC
Organism: Trichonephila inaurata madagascariensis; assembly: GCA_019973955.1. Classification (NCBI taxonomy): domain Eukaryota; kingdom Metazoa; phylum Arthropoda; class Arachnida; order Araneae; family Nephilidae; genus Trichonephila; species Trichonephila inaurata. Next base: position 42,546 of record BMAV01017014.1, on the reverse strand, counting down.
GCCGTATACAGACGTTCGATACACGTTAAATTTGTGTATGATCCATGTACTCAAGTTTGCGCGATCTGGTTGTCAGGATAGGGGGTATGCAAGCTGTGGCGTAATCCTCGTCGTTTGACCAAAGTTCAGAATTATGAGGTCTGTCACTATTAGCTCTCGTTTTGCTTTAAAATGCGACGTTAATAAAACTCCTTTTTCCTTCATTCGTAATATTAGCTTTGTTCGGATTTATAGGATGTCCTCATTACTGTAATAGGTATTTTCGAAGATATTGAACATGAACATGAAACTAAAATT
>BMAV01017014.1:32106-42149 GCA_019973955.1 Trichonephila inaurata madagascariensis | reverse complement strand
AAAAAATATATTTTTAACGAAGCAAAACTTAAATCGATGAATCTTTCGATTTTTTTTATCTTTTCAGGGCCATGAAAGTTCTTTCATTTTAGGCGCAAGCTAAATATAAATGCATACAAAATAATAATACGAATTCTTTAGAAATTTAACTAAATTCAAAAGGGTTATTTTTTTTTTTTATTTTAATACATAAAAAAATTTTTCGATGCAAACTTTGTGAATGATAATGCGAATTTTTATTTAAATGTTGGTCTGTAAAAAAAATATGTTTTTTTTAGTCCCGAAAATCTTAATGTTGATTGGGTTTTTTTTAATTGCAATCAAATGTGTTCTAAATTAAAATAATAGTAAAACCAGCATTTGTCTTATTTCAGCAAACCATTACTGTAACTTAGAGGTTATCAAAATTCTTCTGTATAACACATTGTGAAAAAGTTTAAATATTTTAACTGCAATTTCATGATTTGCATTTCTTTATTTTGGTTCACATTTCTTTTTTAAATTCATGAAAACTAAGTAAACTTTCAATCCACTCTGCCCTTATTCTTAAAAATCTTCAGAGAGAAGTTCCAAAAAATGTTTTCACAACTTTGAAAAAATGTTTCCTTTACTTCTTTTTTTATACTTCTTGAAAACATAAGTAACTCTCTTATTACTTTTTTTTTTATCAGAGTAGTTATTTTTCTTCATATCTTAAATTTGCAATTGATATTGCGTACAATGCAATTGCAAATGATGTATATATTTAAAGCTTCAGTAAAATATATACTAAATTAGATAGAAGACAGTTTTGATATTTTGTTTCACTAATCAAAATATTATCTTATATCTTCTTCATTTTTATATTTCCCACAAGTTATCTAAATCAGTTTATGATAATTTGAAAAAAAAAAATTACAAAAGTATTTTAGTATAAGTTTAGTTAACAAATGTCTATTGTAATTGAAAACTGCCTTGAATAATATTTACTGCTCTAACTAATTTAATACCTACAGAAAAAATTAACTTAATGTATATTCTTTGTAAAAACAACATACAGTATAATATATATATGGTAAATATATTTTATAAAAATTCTTAATGTTTCCAATAATTATTGCACTTTATTTGCTAAATATGTCATCAATTTCATAATATTATTTATTTATTAAAGAAAACTTCATTAGAAGAGTTTTCATTTTAATGCAATGGAACTATCACTTTATTTTAAAAAATACTTTTATAAAAATCTTTATTATTAAGAAATAAATACAAGAAAATAAAGGGATATTCCTTTTAAGTCATCTCATAGCATTTTTTATTTCCTCCAAGTAACTTTGAGACATAAATGACAATAACGGGAGAGCTGTTAAACCATTAGAATCGAGGTACTTAAATGAAATGAAGCCCTTAAATGATACTACTAAAAAAAAAAGAAAAAATCCACTAAATTATGCAGGCACATCCTCCATTAAAATATTTCGTTTAAAGGAAATCGAAATTTTATCGTAGCATTCGAAATTAATTTTTCGAATTAAAGGATTCAGAATCAATATTATTCTTTAATCACACTTTCTTTTAAATGGAAAATTGGATTTCAATAAAACGTGTGACCAATATCAGAGAAAGTTACTTTAGAGATCAGGGCTTATCTCCAAGGATTGTATGCATAGAAAATGCGTCCACCTTCAAAAATACGATTAGCTACTAACACGGTATAATCATAATAAGAAATAAAAGATTAATGTATTAAATAAAAGTTTTATTGATATGAAAACGTTAATAGACTGCGAAAAATATTTTAATCATATAATTAATTTTCCTTTAGAATAAATAAATCGCTGTAAAAATAGTTTGTATTATTTTTCTAAGAAAACATTTATTGTGTTGTATAAGCTAATTTACCTTAAAACTGAACATAAGGTGGTACTTGACATAAAAAAATTTAATGCCATTAATGATAAATGATAGTAGAAGTCATATTAAATAGATAAGAGGGATATTTTAAAAAGTGGAAATCTTTAAGTGTATTCTCTTACATCCAGTTTTTGCTTTAATATGCAACAGAAGACAGTTTCTTTTAAAAATATTTCTTTCTCAACATTTCTTATCGAAAGTTGTTGTTTTTTTAATGAATTGAAATCTGAGCATTTTGATTAAAAGAAAATAAAGAAGTTTGTTTTTAATACATTCACATGATATATCTGTATATAAATGATTTTACTGCCATTTGTAGTGAATCTTCTTCGATTGTTTCATTAATCCACCAGGGGAAATACTTTGAAGATATGGTTTGATTGGTGAATTTCTTTCTTCAAAAAGTTCGTACTTCATGCAAAATAAAACTACTCTTTAAATTGAAGTAAATTGAGTTCGAGGGATGGGGACAAAAACTTAAGATAGCGGTTGAACGTGTTGTTATTAGATTACAATGTTTATATTTGAATCTTCAGTGTTCCTGAAAAAGGAATTGAAAATTTCGTTTTGGAAATCAAAGAACTCAACCGAATATTTGGATTTATTGAGAAGTACTATCTGTTTCATTCTAAATACTCAAAACAAAATAAAACCGACTTCCTTCTTTTAGCCGAATCAAAGGTTGATATAATTTGATTGAAAATATAAAATGAAGTCTGTTGTTTTGTTAATGCGAATCTATATATAAATCCTCACATCACTGCAGACAAAGGTTAACTACACATTTAAAGTAACTTTTAAATTCTACATAATTTGTACTGCTGGTTTATAATAAGAATTATATCTGATTTTTAAAGAAAAGGAAAGAAACATATTTCTTGCAATGTCAAATTTTGGGAAATCTGTTCAAATTCTAAGCATCGAAAAGTCTTCATTATAAAGCATTTTTGTAAACTGAGTACAAATGTTTATTTTGTTATGTAAAATTTTAAATAATTAAAGCTTGATATGCTTTGTTCCTTAACGTACGAGAAAATAGCAGAAAAATATCCTAAGATTCACCTATTCAGTTAAACATATCTGTAAATTTTTAAATGCGCTTTCTACTTTGTAAATAATATATGTAAAAAATATTGTATGATAATGGGTGTAAATAAAGAAATAATTCCTAACGGACAATCTATCTCTTGAAACATACTAAAATACTTTCAGAAACAGGAAACAGCTTAGAAAGGTAAGTATACTCTTATCTAAAATTAATGTGACAAAAATGTTTTTCATAATAATTTTAAAATTCCTCCAGTAAAACTAATATAAATTGAATTTTATATATTTTGAAAAATGTAAGGACAATATTACAACCTTTCATTTTAGGAAAAAAGGGTTGTTTAGCGTTATTTTTTTGCAGAACTACTGTTTAGCGTTACTTTTTTGAGACCATTCATGCATGCAGCAATTCTGCCTCCAGTTTCTTGAATATTGCATTACAACAAAAAAAATTAGTCTGTTTGCATTGAGGATGATCTCTCATAATCGCTAAGATGATTCATTGAGATTGAGAGCCATTAGCAGGCTTGAAGCTCGCCAGTCTATAGCGAAGGTAGTGCGATGGTTACAAGAGGCCAGAAAATTAGCCCCCGGTTATGGAATGTATTCTAAATAAGTGGTACACTGTCACCAGGAAAGTCATCCAAGGTCATAGCATAACATCGACAACATCACAGGATCGCTATTTAGCACTGCAATTATGGAGTGGGCAATTGTTCTTCAGCTCTTTCTTGGCCTTGCTTCTGTGCCTTGGAGAAGAATATCCAAATAAATGGTCTACAGACGTCTTTCAGAGACTGGCATTTTCACCCGGTGTCCCATATTTTGCATCTCTTTGACTGCATCCAGCAGGAAATAACGAATATTGTGGAGCTGAAAACATCAGTTGGGATCAACCCAAGAATTGGAGCATATTCTTCTCAGTGATGGGTCGAAATTTACCAGAAAATTGAATATTGTTGAGTTTTCACCTAGAGAGAAAATGGATCTCACTTTCAACCCTCCTACGAAACAAAAATACACAGATTTGGTGGCAAGATAATCCATGTGTGTGGTGGATTATTGTTGGGTAGTCTTTCACCTCTATATCTTTTCGATGCGTGATTGTCAAAATACAGCACTTTAAGGATCAGATCCTGAAATCCCATGCGAGGTTTTACTGGGTGCCATAGACCCACATTACATTTTTATGGTCAAAAATGCGGTCCCACACAGAAATCACAGTGTTGATGAATTTCATGAAGGAGTGGTTATTTCCCGTGTCGATTCATCCTCGATTTTTCCTGATCCCAATTCGGTTAAATATGTTTGGGAAGGTCTAGGAAATACCATTTCGCAGCATAGCTCCCCTCCCAGGGCCCTCCAGAAATTAAAAGTCCCTTTCTTGTAAAAATGGATTTTGTTGCCACAAAAACTAATTTCCACCCTCGAAAACAGTATTGCAGCTCGTTTCGCAACTTGTATAGCAGTTCGCATGTGTCTCACTCCATATTAGACATACTTATCCAGAAGGAAATGCTTTATTTCTGACTCAGAAATTCAATACTTTTGGATTTGTCTTGTAACTTTATTTACAATAAGAGTATTTTCTATATTGTTATGTTGCTATACTCTTTCTGACAATGTAATATGCCTCTGTTCCATATGTAGTATTAAAACAGTGACTAGTTCATTAGTTTTCGCAGGTTTAATATTTGTGACATTAATTTTGGACATGAGTGTAGTTATTAACATAATTTTTTTAATAGATTAAGTGGCTTATTGAAAAATTATTTTAAAATAAGCCGTTCTTTTAACATAAAATAATCTGGACTAGTGATAGAAAGGAACCATTTATAAAAATACATCTCAGGCAAACTTTAAAAAAAAAATATACAATTAGTCTAAGTTCCTGACGTAACAAGCATAAAACAAGTATTAGCTTGAAATAAGTTCCTAAGCAAGGTGTTGAACGAAAATTTGATGAATTTTAGGTTATGTATTATAAACTTACTAAAGGAAATGTAAATATAAGTCCCGATTTTACGTCATTCAAAAGAATAAGGGATATACCCAATGATAATTATTGGCATAGAACCTCGCTTTGTTGACTCCGTAATGCTTTAGGAATAGGAAAATAAGTTATATTTAACATAATGAAAGCGATAATTTCAATACATCGTCAAAGAACAAGGCCGAAATCTGAATTACTAACTCACTCATCAAATGTCTACACCGCAATAACCCGTGAAATTCGATTCTCGAGTGATTCAATTACGCCAAAATATGAATCTTCAGTAACAATGAGATGCAATCTCCTGATTCTACTGCAGCAATATAAGCCGTGGACATGATCACTTGGCTACTGCTGCACGAGAAATTTAGGGGAAGTTTTAATGAGTGTAATATATACTTTTTTTTGTTCATCTGTCAAAAATATGTTAATCTTTTTATTATAATTATTTTATTATAAGAATTTTTTTAAAAAAAAAATCCATATTAGTTCAGAGAAATACAAATATTCTTTGATTTATTTTGTCATATTTTCTGATAATTAGTTAATAGTCTAATATAATTATTTAAGTAAAAAAGCTACAAACCTTGAACTTTGCCCCTGCTGCGAATTTAATGATAATGAAATTTAGTCTACCATGGCTGTCTCTTTATGAAAATTTGGAAAAGTTTTTTAGGTGCAAATAATAGAAAAGTAATAAAAATAATAATAAATGAAAATAATTAACGATTATTAACCAAACTGGAGGGTACCCTCTCTCAGCCTAAAGGTGAACCGACACCCATTGTACAAATTATTCGTCTGTCTATATACGTTGATGAAACCATTAAATTGCACTTTTCATTTATTAAATTACTCTATTATTTCAATGTATAGTAAGCAAGGAAAAATATTTGCATAATTTGAAAATATTCATCTTTGCATAATTTGGCGAGTTGGCAACCATGTTGGCTATCATTTTCGGTGACTTGGTGATAATATGGATGCATCAGGAAATTACTGGTGAAGTGGATTAGTGGACGTTAGTGGATTTTTCGAGAAAGTAGTGGAATGTAATAATGTGTGGGCTACCAAGGCAAATCACTCTTGGCACTCCTCTTCAACTTTTTCAGGCACATTTTTAAGAACTGTACCTCATGTATAAATAAATTTATTACAGCATCACGAAAAACTTTCTTTGCATGAAGAGAGATATATTTTTCATTCTGATTATTTTGAAACCTAAGCAGAAGTAATTTAAAAGGAGACATTTTTGAAAATATTTATCTCGAAAGTTTTTATTTAAGGTATTTGACTACGTTCGGAACCGTGATTTTGCAAAATCGTATAAATGGATAATATTTATGATTTTAGTGTCCCTTAGATTAGAAAATGTATATAAAATATTTTTAAGAAAATTATTACAATAAAAAATTATTTAAGTACAATATTTTGACAAAAAAATGAACGTAGAATGACCCATTTTCAAAATATTCTCCTTTTGTGAAAAAGGCCTCTATTATAATAATATTTTGCATGTATTCAGCTCAGACCTCTGTACAGAGGCTCAACTAGAATTTTTGAAATGCATAACTTAGAAGTCGGTTTATCCATGTTTTACGAAAACAGAAGTGAAAAATTTTAAGAAAATACGCCGATAATTATTCCAAATGGTGGTAACTCCGAAAATAATGTGAATTTTTCAAAATTCATAGGTGAGCCTATGTACAGAGGTCTTAGCTATAGACAGGCAAAATATTATTATAATAGAAGCATTTTCACAAAAGGAGAACATTTTGAAAACAGGTTATTCTAAGTTAATTTTTTGCCGAAATATTGTATTTAAATAAATTTTTTGCCGAAATATTGTATTTAAATAAATTTTTTGTCAAAATATCCTTAAAACAATTTTATACATTTATTCTAATCTAAGTGACACTAAATATCATGAAAATTATCCATTTATGTGCTTTTTTAAATCCCAGTTCCGAATGTAGTCGGATACTTTAAATGCGATGAAAAGAATCCGTGTATATTCAACTCTTTTTGAATTTCTGGTATTAAAATTAAGTTTGAGCGCGGAGTTACTTAAGAAAATTTTTCAACGATGAATTTTATAGGAAATTATTAGAACAGCATGGATATATTTTAAATTAACTTACAAATGAATTTAAAATTCTAACGATTTGAAATGATTAAATATAGAATGCATTTTCATGTTTGTTTAACTCTAGCACACTTCATTGCTTATAAAAAAGAAGGGTGAATGAATAAATAAATAAACCTGCACCACAAATCTTGCGAAAACTATAAATCCAAAATTAAGAATGAAACTTTTGTTGATATTTTTCCAAAGTATTAAACTGCGAGATAAAACTAAACAGTTAGATACATTATAATATGCACAAACACACACTTGTTATGTACAATACACATAGCAAAATTATAAATATTCTAAGAAATTGAAAAACAAAACCAAATTTTTCTCAAGTTTATTCCACTCTTTGATTTAATTTAAAAACTTTGTTGTTTACAAAACGGCCGACTTAATTTTATGAAAACAGTATACGCAGGAGACTAATTGTAAAGCCTGTGTTATAATTTTTCTGAAAATTTTATGAACAGGTTGTGATCATAGAATACGAAACTTCAAGATAAATGTGAAATTTTCAAAAATTTTAAAACAAGGTAAATTTTGCAACAGTTTTATGGAAAAAAAATAGTTTCATGAATGTAACAGGAAAAACGATTTTTCTTTCGAAATTACAGAAAAGGGACTCTAAGAGATAAAGCACTGAAGAAATGATTTGAGTGAAGTACAGAACGCTTAAAATAGTTCTTTACGATACGATAAAAAACATACTGAAAACTTGAAATAATAACTTATTTTCTCAGCTGATATTTTAAAAAAACTGTTGATGTAAAAATTATATTTAATTAGTAACTACATTCATTTCTTCGACAGGTATGCTTGAGTTTCTTCACTAAAAACAGTCGTAATCAGAAATATATAATTTCATTTAAATACTTATGGAAGAAGTCCTCAAAATTTAATCAGAATATAATGTTTCACAAACAACTGGCAGTGAATGCCATGATGTATGTACTTAATTTGTTTAATATCTATGATAATTTCTTAAGAAATATTATTCATTAGCCTTTCGCCTCATTAAGGGGTAAAACAGTATTTTTCAACGTTCTTTTTTTACTATACCCCCATAAGACTCTTGAAAATTCTTATGACCCCCGTGTATAAATAACAGTGATTCTAAAACTGTGGCGCGCGCCTCTTAGGGAGCGTGATAACCCAAGGGGGGGGCACGAGCATGTTCTAAGTCTAAATCAAAAGATAATTAAAAAAATATTAATGTATTGAGAGCAAACAAACAAAATGCATCCTTACATAATAAGAAATAAAAAAAAAACACACACACATTTACTCTGATATAAAACACCAATAAATTTATCAGTACTGCACAATGTATTTTATAAGTAATTTATAACAATACTAAGTTAAGAACAAGTTTAATAATTACAAATAACCCCCCGGGCTTTTCATGTATAAAATTATACGCAACAATTAACACTTATCTTGATCATTTTTGTACGGTATATAGTTAATCTCTTGACTGCCAATTAAAAGTTACGCAATTCGCTTCCCAATGCCACCGTTTTCCAAGTAGGCACGCTTATGTGCGATATTGGGGAGGTGGGGGGAAAGGAAATAAATTAGAAAGTCCTCTGAAATCAGTAAATTCATTGCAAACTCTTGTCTAGATCATTTTATTGTATTCCAAAGCCTTCGGAATAATTTTATGGATGACTGTGAACAGGAAAGATCGTATTTTGGAAAGGCGTATATATTTATCCTGGACAATTTACGCACTCGCTGAGAAAGACATTTATATACGCCGGCGATACTTTTTTACTGTTTGGAGGGGATTCGATGTAAACTATGATTGCATGTTGGGTTGCAAGTATTGAAAGTTTGAGAACCACTGATATATATAAATATAACATGAGAATAATTAACTATTTATATATGTAAAAACAAATAAAATAAATTAGTGAGATCGTTGCTCTTGATGTTTGTTGCAAAGAGATTTTATGTCCGGTTCCAATTTAGTTACTTTTAATGTCAAGTCTACTCGTTTTGTAATATTCGGCCTATTTCTTCTTTTTAGCAACAGCTTGGCACTAAATCCAAATGCAGTTATTTAGGGAAATAGTAACAATATAGTTGCATTTTTGCTTGCATTTGGATATTTGACTTAGTTCACAAGGTCATGCCAACTTCTATTTATATTAAATAACGGTAATCATCCAAGTTGGGCAATCAGTTTTTTTGTAAATCAGAAAATCTCTCTTTTAATTCAGCTGTCAATTTTTTTAGAGGATTGACAATAACATTTATAGCTGTATGAATTACTTCACATTTTTTGAGCCAGTAAAATCCTACAAAGTTTTTGTTAAAAATTTTGTTTTTAATTGACTATATTGCTAATAAATAGACCATTTACACTTTAAATGAGTCGTTTTTCAAATTGACCCCTTAAGAATTAAATTGCCCTCTTCTGGGGATTAAGTCTCACGTTGAGAAACACCGGGGTAAAAAGATTCTCGAAATACTTTCATTTGGCTTAGAAAACATTTCATGCTGTTGAAAAAGACGATGAGTGACTTGACAACTTAATTTGAAAATGTCTGTATTTCAACGATGGTATAAAAATTCAGCCAACAATCTGATGTATCATACATTAGATAGTTGTTTATCTCTGTGTGTGTGTGCATGTGTGTGTGATTGAGCTTCTAAAATGAAACGGTGACATTATGTTGCGTCCGACATATGTGTGTAAAACATTTTTTTTTAACATTCCCAGCTGTATTTGACATTCAAATGCATTAGAAAGTATCCATATAAATATAAATAGTTTTTGAAAAATTATACCGTGTTATAAATATTATTATTTTTTAAAAACTCGTCAATGAATAGGTAAAATCATGACTTTTGAATGAAAACAATGGTAGGTTTTATAGTTATGTGCATTATTGAACTTTTATAAAGAACGTTATCGTTATTTATATTCTGTATAAAAATGATATTTATATGTATTTGTAGAAGAATGTG
>BMAV01017014.1:16333-31975 GCA_019973955.1 Trichonephila inaurata madagascariensis | reverse complement strand
AAAAATGTCATTTTATTTGCAAAATTGCCCTTATTATTATAAGTTCTTACCAAAAAAAGTGCTACATTAATGTATAAATTTAAAAAAAAATGTTTGAAATTCTACTACAAATATCTTTTTTTAAAAAAAAGACAAACAAACAAGCATACCAGCTTTATTATCTAACTATTTTGTAAATTAATTTCAAATAAATAATTTGTAATTCAGTGATTATTGTTGTATTAATTACTACATTTAATAATGCACCATATTTGCTAAATGGACACTTTTAAGCTTTTGACAATATTATTTCATTATTTCGCTGAGAGAGGTTAGGGATTTGATCAAAACGCTTATTTTCCTTAAGGAAATCACCTTACACTTCTTATTTTAACATCTTGCATGAAATGGTCATATCCCTTAGAGATTTGATGAAACCCCTAATTTAATCATTTCCCTGCGACATACGTATAGTAATATTTTATTATTCAGATGGTAAATGCGTCTAATATGATGTTCTCTGTTATGTTTAGATAATACGAATCTTAAAAACCGCGCAGTACCTAAATCCTTTAAATTAAGATGAATTCCATATTAGTGAGATATATCGCCAATACTACATAAAATAGCTGACAGGCAGATCAAAAGTGTCAAAAAAGCAATGGATAAAATTTTTCATGGACAGTTTTTATTTGGCTAGAGTAGCTTTTGGAGACAACCAGCATTAGTCTTCAGCCTATTCTGCAATTTTTACACATATCCCTGATAACGTTGAAATGTAACATTCGGTAATTTTAATACAGATAACAGAAGAATACCGGGCAAATGACATTAACTGTTTGACCTGTAATGTATGGTTGAAAAATTTAAAATGACTAAATAGCGTAGAAATTTCATTGTGATAGGGTCCGAATATAAAAATACAAACGGGACAGAAAAAGAGGATATTCGATAATTTCTCCTAAAAATTGTTTCTTTAAAAATGTTATTCACACAAACAAAGTTGAGGGACTGCTAATTCATCTATTTCCTCCCGTCTCCTAGATAACTCAGCACTATAACCACTATATTACTGCAACTTTCAAATCATTTAAATAAGTTGTAGATTTTATTTCAAGCTCAGTTATCAATTAATGTGGACTTGGCTAACTTATTCTAAAATAATTAATGATTGCTAAGGGTTATGAGGAACTAAGGTTATATTAATTTAGTCAAGAGAGAGAAATGGAGCTTCGTAGCGCTTCACATCTATTTGAACGGTGTCTACAGGTGATAACAATAAATGTATAGATTGGCTCAAATTCATAAGGTGGCTTGAATGTAATATTATAAAATACCGTTGCAACGTATCTCTGTCAAATTTAATTTACAATACCTATAATAATCTTTGTTTAATAGAAGGAGACGTTTATATACAACAATCTAGTAAAATAACCGAAATACTCTCTTTATAAAATCTGTTTATTTAGGAATTCAAAATGATTTTTTTTATCTTGGTTTTAATTATTCGTATCATAAGTGTACCTGTAAATCCCACTTTTCCTCCGATGTGTTGAGATATTTCATAAAACCGTAGAATATGCTTGATTAATACCCTTCATTAATATGCATGATATTTTCGAAACAATTAGGAATGAGCATTCAGGAAATTCAGGTTTACTTCTTAACAAGCATTGTTCGCACAAAAGAATCACCGGGAGATTTAGTGTTAACTTATGTTATTAAGCAAATTGCTTCATAGATTCCGAAAATGATAACCACAACATTGTAATGGGAAATGAGTAACCTAAAGAATATTCAGACTGTTAATTTCAGTTAGTGCAAGGGAAATATACGATAATAATTATTGAAGAGGATTAGAAAAAGTATTCCTAAGGGAATGCGCTCTGTTTATACTTAAACAAGATTCATGAAATTATTCAAAACGAAAGGAACTCGCTTAAGTAATGGTCTTCATTTTGATATTTGACCAAGGGTTTGGTGAATATAATAGGACTAACGAATATTTATATTCACAGTGTTGTCCATATGATGCTGTTAGCTAAATAACATGCACAATTTTTATGAAGATGAAAAAGATAAACATGCAACGAATAAATATAAATAAAAAAATATTGTATATTGACGCTCATTTGGAATATCACAGAGATGTCATTTTAATCTATGAGTTTAAAATCTATGATGTTTGTCACCAATAGTCGTCGTATTACTTTGGATTGTCATATTAATAGCCATTTAGTCTAATAACAATAATAAAGTAAGTGATCATATTAAAATATAATAAGCAGAACATATACACTAATTGCCACAAAATTTTGCGCACCAAAAAATAGTTTTGGGATCGTAACGAAATATGGCATGATGGTATATGTAGAGCAGATATGAGAATAATTAAAAATGCAGCGTAATTACGCATTACGTACTGCCCCTAGAGAACTTTGAACTTCGTTCTCCTTGAAGTACAAAACAGGAAAGCAGAGCTTGATTAACTGTACTTCATATTTTGCAAAGGTAACGCTGTGGTAAACATGCCGTTACGCTATCATCGAAGACAATATGAGCAGCTGTCAGAGTTCGAGAGAGGAAGAATCATCGGGATGATGGAAGCTGGGTGGTCCGCTCGGTGACTAGATCGTCAAGTAGGCCGTTCTAATTTTATTGTGAGGAGGAGATGGACCAGTGGACAGAAGAGACGTCATTTACTCGGCGAACACGCTCAAGACGCCTTCAACAGACCAGTCGTTGAGAAAATCATGGAATCATACGACACGCACGCGTAGAGGCAACTGACGCATTGTCCACTGCAAGGATACAGGCAGCACCTACACTGCATGCCCCAGTGTCCTTCAGAACCATCGCAAAGCATCTGGCTGAAGGACATATGGTATCGCGGTACCCATTAAGTGTGCTGCAAATGACATAGCGTCACCACTGCCTCCATTTGGAGTGGTTTCACGCACAACGGTATTGGTCTTAAACGGAATAGTGACAAATCACGATTCAATTTGAGCAGTGATGACAACTGTGTTCGTGTGTGGAGACTCTGTGATGTATGCTTCAATCCTGCTTCCGCTTTACAGCGACACACCGCTTCCACAGTTGATGCAATGGTATGAGGTGTCATTTCTTACGACAAACAACCACCCCCTATATTGATCCTCAATATACGTCTGCTCAGCGATACGTCCCTGACATCCTTCAACCACATGTGTTGCCACTTATGTCAGGGCTCCCTGAAGCCTTTTTTGAACAAGACAATGTTCAGTCACACAGAGCAAGGACTGCCTCCACCATATTACCACCCATCCCTGGTCTGCTCGATTTCCAGATTTGTCCCTAATCAAGCATATCAGGGATCATTTGGGACGGCAAATTGGACAACTTATGAGTTTGGTAGAACTAGAGGCGCGAATACAGCAACTGCGGAATGAGATATTTAAGGACATCATACGAAACTTTTGCTTCAATGTCTGCTAGTATCACATCTTTCATTCGCGCTAGAGGTTGTCCAACCGAGTACTAAAACATCCGTTTATCTGCACTTTTTCTGCACTAAATGATCGTTTTTATTTGAGTTTCTAATATTATACTTATATCTAAGTAGTACATACATATGTAAAATTTCGTTTCACTTTTATGACTTTTTCTTTTTTGAGCAAATTTTTATGGCTATGAGTGTACGTAACGTAATGCAATTGACAATCAGAAGTTTAATCTGTTAAAGTTATCTAATTAACAAAATACTCCTATTAAATGCTTTTAAAATTTAGTTTTACTTAATTAAAATAAATTAAGGTAAAAAAAACGATGTTTATACCAAGAGCCATGATTTAAAATTCAAAAACAATTGATTACATTGACAATAAACTATTTTCTAATTGTAAAATATTTACAATGCATCGTTGTCCTTCTGCTACGAAGTAAAACAAGCATAAAAATAGGGTTCTGAACGCATTTTAATTTTCTTTGAAGTTTAATTACCTTACTTTGAATGTACTATTTTGTAATATTTTTCATCATTTATTTTTTTTTTCTTATAGAAACAAATTAAAAATTAACTTTCATTACTTTCAACTGTAAGAGTCTGTGATAGATTTTGTATTAACATTCTAATCTAATTAGAAACTTCCATTTAATTTCTCTCTCTTTGTTAAATTTTTACAAGTCCCTCCTAAAGAGAGTGATTTATTCATTTGTTTTTTTAAATACATTTATCGTCATGTTCAAGCCTGAATGCATAGATCAAATGATTAAAAGTCAGTACTAATGTTTTTGTTCTATCAGTAATTAATATAAAATCCATTTAGAAACATTTGCTTGATTTTTTGTTTGTTGCTCTAACTTGACAAAACTAATGCTTTGCAATCCACATTAATCAAAGAAGCAAAAATTGACTTTTATTTGGAAGAGAAATCAAATACTTTTACCAAACTCTCAACTTAAAATGTAATTTAATTAAACGCTATGTTTCCTAAACTATTGTTTTCAAAAGAAGTAACTTTCTACCATTAGATTCGTTGGATTTATATTATTATTTATTTATAAGAAATTCTTGTGGATTTTTTTCAATACCTGGTACTTACCTTCAATGGGTTTAAGGCAATATGTTTAAGGACTACGTTCGGAACCATGATTTTAAAAAAGCACATAAATGTATATTTTTCATGATATTTAGTGTCACTTAGATTAGAATACATGAATAAAATTGTTTTAAGGACATTATGACAAAAAAAATTATTTAAATACAATATTTTGGCAAAAAATTAACTTAGAATAACCTTTTTTCCAAATGTTCTCCTTTTGTGAAAAAAGCTTCTATTATAATAATATTTTGCCTGTATATAGCTCAGACCTCTGTACAGAGGCTCAACTATGATTTTTGAAAAATTCACATTATTTTCAGAGTTGCAACCAATTGAAATAATTATCGGCGTATTTTCTTAAAATTTATCCCCTCTGTTGCCGGAAAACATGGATAAACCGACTTTCAAGTTATGCATTTCAAAAATTCTAGTTGAGCCTCTGTACAGAGGTCTGAGCTGAATACAGGCAAAATATTAATACAATAGAAGCATTTTTTACAAAAGGAGAACATTTGCAAAAAAGGTTATTCTAAGTTAATTTTTTGCCAAAATATTGTATTTAAATAATTTTTTTGTCATAATGTTCTTAAAACAATTGTACACATGTATTCTAATCTAAGGGACACTAAATATCATAAATATTATCTATTTACTCGCTTTTGCAAAATCACGGTTCCGAACGTAGTCGGATACCTTAAAAATATGTCAAAATGATTGGAAACAATATTTATGCACACCCACATACATACTTTACTGCTCGAATTATTTGAGACAAAGGTTCCTTTTTTTGTCTGAGTTGGTATGTGATTATATCAGAGATGCCCTAAACCACCTCAGATCAGTTATATCTTTCAGAGATAGTGTGACGGATGTACCTTGACTATAATTTACTTTTTTAATTGGTTTTAATGTACTATTACTCCATTTATGAACATTTCGGTGTGGCAGCGATGGTTATAGTTTTGTGTTCCATGTAACGCGTTTTATTTTTGCTTGTTCAGAGATGGATATTACTCCAAGGAAATGTTCTTAAGTAATTACTCATAATTAACAAACTTCTATGATTGTGAGAGATATAACTATGGTAGTTGGTGAGGGAAAACCAAGTGGTTCAAGAACATTTCAAGATTCGGGATCATCTTCTCGAAAATAAAAATGGAAAATGTGGGCTCAAGCTGAAAACTACTCTAAGAACTCTGATAAGAAATAGCAAAACAAGTCCAAGAAAGATACGCATTGACTTTCGAAGGGATTTATTGGATTATGGTGTTGAAGTGATTACTTCAACTATACAAAAACACTTCTGGGAGTTAACCGTAAATAAATAAGACTGAGGAAAAAACAATTTCTAATTCAAAAATAATGAAAAATCATTTATCATGGGCCAAAAAAACCGATCCTGCACTGCTAAAAACTCATGGACGATTATTTTCAGTGATGAAACACTTTAATTTGTGTAGTGATACGAATCAATTGTAGTTAGATAAAGTGATGATGAAACTCTACTACCAGATCATATCCAGCACAGTGTAAAACACCAGTCTAAGCAGTTGTTCGGGAGATCTTTCACAACAAATGGCACTGGAAGCTTAGTTAGTTCCCCTAAAAGGCATAATGAATTCTGTCAAATACATAGAAACAATACGCAGAAGAAATATTTCATCCATGGGAAGATTTGATGCAACATTTCAACATCACGGCAATTTTTCAAAATTTAAGATTAGTTCAGACATTTTGCTGAAAAATAAAATAAAAGTACTTAACTGCCCTGGTAGTTCCCCAGATCAAATCCTATTGAGTGTATTTAGGGCATATTCTAAAGAATTGTTCAGCTAAGATGAGTTGCACGACAACAAGACTAATGATAAAAAGTGCTATATGAGCATGGTTCCACAATAATGAAATCAAAATCATGTGCACTGCATTATTGCAGTCGATACCAATACATGTTGAAAAGGTCGATTCTGCAAAAGGAGGACATACTTCGTACTAATACAGATGTTTTTCTGTTTACTCAAAGGTATGTAACGATTTAAAGTTAAGCTTTTGGAAAAAAATCGTTCTTTATCTTTTTCCCAATTAATTCGAACAGTATAGTATATATATTCTAAAGTGCTTTACAGGGTGTAGCCGAATTCAACCGACAGATTCAGAGGGGGATAGTAGGGGGCATAAGGACGACAAATCACCATAGATCCTCGTTTGGTTGGAGTAATACACAAAAATACTTATGAGAAGTGTGGAAGGGGACAAATATATTTATTAGACGTATGCATGTTTATAATACGAACAATGCATCACAGCTTAATGTCAGAAATGTAACGACACGAGATAGTCACCGGAATTTTTTAAAGTTGCAGCTGCGTTGGACTACCGACACGGACAGAAAAATAATTTTCTGGCGTGTTCAACCAAATCCAGTGGGCTGGTGATGCCAGCTGAAGCAACGATGATCCTCCACTATAGCCACCGGCTTTTCACACACACATGATTTCAGGGGGTCCTAGAAGGTCCACGGAGTGGTCCATGGAATGTGGAGGCCAAGCAACAGCACCTCCACTTGCAATCTACCTCCCACGATATGTAGCATGGTGGTAGTTACGCATTGAAACTGAAAAACGTGCTAGTGCATCATCATTTATGCGCAGTGACAGGTTTTCGCTGTAGCAACTCCTGAAGAATTCAGGAGTTTGTATAAGTGCAGATTTCTTCAACTCTACCACTGCACTCTAAATCCCTGCACTTTCTCGGCAGCTCCCCTTATCTGGCTCATATGTTTCCCGACTGCTTATTATCACGATTTTCACTGACTAAACGTGGTTTGCGACTCCCTGTTCTATGCTGATATGTCGTCCTCATGTTGCTTACTATCACCCATCTTATTTTTTAATTTGTCTTTCGAATTTATCAACACCCTGTATTTTAGATATCTCTTAGATATTTCTTTCAAAAAAAAATATATTTAGATCACACACATATTATTCTTTACCTGTTTTATACGCTCTTTACTTGACTTACCAATAAATGTGCCCTTCAGTTTTCTATTATATGAGCCTTTACAACAGAGCTTCTCAAACTTTCAATATTTGCAACCTAATATTTGATCAGAATTCCCATCGCGCCCTCTCCCTACCATACAATAACAATGTATTGATTTCAATAATACTATACTTTGACCCTAAAGCTGCAATACGATTTTAACTTCTTAAGAGTCACTGGTGTATATAAACGTTTTGCTCAGCCAAAACGTTAATTTTACTGGGCGTATATATACGTCGTTTCGAAGTTCGATTTTTTCTGTACAATGCTGTTCATAAAATTATTCCGAAGACTTTGGAATGCAACGAAAGGACTTTGACAGAGTTTGCGAAGAATTTACTTATTTCAGAGAATTTGCTTATTTCTTCCTTTTCTGCCCCACCAATACATCTCATACTCACCTATATGGAAAACGGTGACACTGGGGAGTGAATTGTGTAACTTTTAATAAGCAGTTAAGGGATTAATTATAAACAGTACAAATTATTAAGATAATTGCTAATTTTTTGTACATAATGTTATATATGACAAGCCCATGTGTTCACTGGTAATTAAACCTTCTTAACTTAGTATTGTTAAATTAATTATCAAATACATGGTGCAGTACTGATACATTTATAATTGTATTATACCTGTGTAAATGAGTATTTTATTTTTTATTATGTCAGAATGTTTGCTTTCAGTAAATTAATAATTCTTTAAAATAATCTTTTGCTTCCGACTTTTCAATATGCTTGCGCCCCCCTCGTAGAGTTATCACGCCTTCCTAGGGGGATGCGTCCCACAGATTAAGAAACAATGCTTTAAAATGTTCCTTGAATAATGAATCTTAAGCATTTTGTTTCATGCAGTATCACCTATGCCATTAGCGTACGTGTTCTTGAATATTTTTCGATAATTGAATTAAGTTTAATTAATGCAGGACACATAAACAACAAAATTTCAGCGGTCATAGGCTGACCAGATTCATTCACAGTCCGGTGAGTAGGCGATACCAATTCTGTAGACACCTGTCAAAAGTCTAAAATGAGCTACATCAGCATTTTTAGG
Source organism: Trichonephila inaurata madagascariensis (assembly GCA_019973955.1). Classification (NCBI taxonomy): domain Eukaryota; kingdom Metazoa; phylum Arthropoda; class Arachnida; order Araneae; family Nephilidae; genus Trichonephila; species Trichonephila inaurata. Next base: position 23,324 of record BMAV01017014.1, on the reverse strand, counting down.
AGCCTCCGGAACCCGGGACGGGTGGTTTAAAACAATAAAGTATGGAAACATTGAATATTTGGTTGGATTTAATGCTGAATGTTCATTCAGTAACCAACAGTTGATATGTATAAAATTTTGTTAATCCATGAATTAATTAATGCACTGTCGAAATTATAACATTGATAAATGAGACACGTTATTGAAGTTAAGTACTTAACAGTTAAAAGAATATTTAAACGAACTTTGTTGCTAGTTTATTTATTGTACTTTTTGAGTAAATACTCTACTTTATTCTTGAACCAACCCCACTTATATGCCTCGGTGCAAATAGGTTTATACAATATGTATTCAAACGTGGTTTCGATGATTAATACATTTGAATATATTTTTTGTCGTTTAGTGTCGCAATTCAATTGTACAATTTGATGAATAATAAGAAAGAAATTGTTAGCCTTTGATGAATTTTTAATATTTGATATCGGCAGTGGTATTTGCTACACTAATTATCTAGTTTTCCTTTTATATTAAAAAAAATATATATATTTTTGATACATATATATTTCCTGCAAAATATAAACATATATTTAAAAACAATTTATGCTTCTTTAAAATAATTATGTAAAAGTTTTTTGAAGTATTTAACTATAAATCTCATAAATCTATAGCAGGAACGAATAAAAAACAGAAAAGTTTTCACATTAATTTATTTAATTCGTTTTGTGCGCATTTTAACGACAACTAAATAATGCTGCATTACTTCATCCTTGCAGTACTCCTTCAAAACCTAACTTAATTCTAATTAAAGCACTTAGCTTGATTAACAAGTCAGACAAAACTTAATTATAAGTTTTAAGAACTTATTACAAATTATTCTGAATTTAGTTTCACTTGCACGAAATTTCGAATACTAACATTCACATGATTTCCTGATTAAAACCTATATTCCTTAGGGATATCTTGAAAAAATTTTTTTCAAATTCATCAAAATGTGTAGGGTTTTTGGAGTTCATTTTCATACTGGAATTATTAGTTTAGAGACTAAATATGTAATTTATGTTTAAAAAATCATGGATTAAAAACATTAATGGACGTAGATAAAGCATTTTATATCTACAAAATATTTTACAAAAACTACAATCAATGCCATTTATACGATTTAATTATTCTTTTTACAATATTTCTACTTCTTTAAAAGTAAAATATTTTTTAAGGAATATTTTCTAAGATTTCCAGTAAGAGGAGTATACACAATTTTAAGGAAAAATAGAAGAATGTTTTCCTTAAGCTTATAAATAAAGTAATTCATTAATGAATTGATATATTTCACATTAAAAAGAAAATATATCAATTATACTTTATAGCAAAAATGAAAAAAAATATGTATTAAAAAAAATTAACCTAGAGAACTTCATATTACGCAATATTAATCAATAGTATTGAACATTTAAGCTGCAATATAAAATTAGCTACTAGTTTTGCAAAAGAATCAAAGATGTAATTTAATATAAAGATGTTTTGCAGTATAAGTAGTCCGGAATAAATATGTAAGTAATTGTGCATTCTAAATAAACATTTTAATCCCGATAAAATAAAATGAAAAATCAACAACTCAACATTGGCTAAACTATCTTCAACTCAAAACAAATGTAGCAAATTAAAAAAGTAATTATTTCTATCAAAGTTTAAAATTTTAAAATTCATAATGTTCCATCGAAACTTCTGAATGTGCATCACTTTTTAATAATACATACATGATTTCAAACGTTTTTTGTTATAAATAAAATAAAGATAAAATCGACGTTTTTGGTAATCAAATAAACTGAGATATTTTTTTAAAAAAATATCCATGTATCGTATTGAAAAATATTCATTTTAGCTGAAATCAGATTAGTTTTAGCACCATAAAATGTACAGTCTATAGTAACTGTAACAGAGCTTTTTCGTAAACAATAAAAAGAAGTAATATTATTAGAACTAAAATGCAATAGCCAATACGAGTTTCAATTTCATCGTTAAAAGGGTGGTGCTAGTTCTTTTCTAAGGCCTATAATCAAAAAGGAAGACTATATTTTATAACTTTTCATTACAAACTCATAAATTTTTTCTTTAAATATCCTCTTCTCCTTAATCGAAAACTTATAAATATAGAAAATGCACGTGTGTTTGAAATCTAGAGTGAAATGCATTTTAGAAACTATCACGTTTACTTTAGCAAAAAATGGGATTCAATGCATATAACTGCAAATTTAATTTCAGAAATTCGATCTCACTCACCCAAGTCTTTAATGGAAAGAAATTTCTGGCTCTTTATGAAATTCAAAAACATTGCTTTTAAAATGTATGAGCTGAAATGGTTAAAGTGCAACAGTTATATTTTTTTTAATAAATTTTTCAGTTTGTGAAGAAATAATAACAGCTATTAAGAAATAGAGGACTAAACTGAATGAGTAATAAAAAATAGTGATATTTTTTATCATTAACGCACATTGATGCATATTGATAGATATTCATCTACAGATATACAGGACAAAAGTGACTTTCATTTTCTAACTCATTTAACATGAGATCCTCAGAGCTATTAGACGTACAGACTTAAAATTTAGCAGGTTGTTTTTTTTTCGTTTTTTTTAGCAGACTTAAGAACGGATTGTTCAACAATCAGCTCCGAAGAAGGGAACTAATGAGAGGGATGTGTAAATGATAAAATTTCTTCCGTTTAACAAATGCAAACACGTTAATTTAGAAATCAAGAGGCAAGGTGCATAAGAACGTTTTTGAACGCAATTAAAAGTTAAATGCTAAGACTTAGATAATAATAACTTAAATGCAATATATGGACATACAGTATTCAGTAAAACTATAGGGTAATAACTTGTATATGTGTATGTATGTGTTTGACTGGACTCATACACACTGGCAAAATCACAAACACTCATTAGACTCTGCAAAAACGTTGTAAATCAGAAATCAAAGACAGGTTTAAAACTATGATAAGCTTTTAAAATAGCGTTTAAAATAAAAAAATGCCAGTTAATTTTTATCAAAATTGTTTTTATAGTATATACTTAATTTATAGGAAATATTTCTATGTGCATTACTGACCATTAAAATTAGTACACCAAGAAGGCGACCATCTACAGACTTGAAATTTAAACGACATGAAGAAGGTACAATGATAAGTAAATGATTATCTTTTCAGCACATTAAGATGAAGCAGGCGCCGTTAGCGACACCTACAATGTGTTTAAAAGAGGAAAGTGTTCAGCCGGTTTCCTATTCACAAAACACATTTGAATGCTGTTGCCTGATGAAACTTTGTGCCTCGTGTAAGAAGCAGAAATGCGTACCGGCACCTTTCTGGTTTTGATAAAGGTCGAATTGTATCCTACAGAGATTGCGGTTTATCGTATCGCAGTATTGCTGCTCGCGTCGGTCGAGATCCAATGACTGTTAGCACAACATGGAGTCGATGGTCTTAGGACGATAATACTTAGTTCCGTGCTGGATTTCAATGGCCCCCTATCACTAGCAGCCAAGAAGACAGGCATGTTACCCGTATGGTCTTAATGGATCGGGAAGCCATGTCACGAGCACTGAGTGAAGAATTAGGGTCATTTGCATGGCAACAAGTATCTGCCTGAACAATTGGGCTACAGCAACATTGACTCTGCTCGGAGACCATAGTTGGGGGCTATCTTTGACACTGCATCACAGACAGGAAAGTATTTAATGGTGTGATCAATGACCAATCAGGGCGCACGAATGGTGAAACGTCATTTTTCAGATGAATACAAGTTCTGTTTACAGCAGCAAGTCGGTCGCATCCATGTTTGGTGGTCAAGTGTGTAAAATTTTGAATAAATCTAACCTTTTAAAATGGGTTAAATTCGAGTTCAAAGACTCTGTTACATACAAGTGAAACTCGTGATCTCATATATGTGATCATGGTCCTCAAGGGGTAACGCCGAGAGCCGTTTTAATTTGTTAAAGGATTTTCAACGCCAGATAATATGCATAGAGGAACGGGCAGTCTGATATACCACTCACATTGTTGACTCAAACTGTTCGGAGTGGACCTAGCGTGCCTTTTCCGACAGGGATTATGATGAAAGGACGAATGAACCATAAGTTATAGTAAAATTAATGTAAATGAGTTCATTGCTGCGATGTAGTAAGCAACCCTACTACCTTCCTTTTTGAGGTGTCATTGATCCAGATTTTTTTACAGGCGGCAATGCATAGTCAAACAATTCACATACTATTTAGGAGTTTCTAGAACAGGAAGATAGTTGAAGTATTGTTTGGCCATAGTGATTCCCTAATTTAAATCTCATTGCACATGTGTAAGGTTCTGTGGGAAGAAGTTTCCTTGCAAACTCAGAGAACATCAAATAACTGAGAGAGATAAATAGAAAGTCACCCATTAAAAATGTTGGATAATCGTATGTTGAGTTCGAAGAAATGATCCTACGTTTACAAGTAGAGGGAGGGGGATCCCATTCTTCACTAAAGGGAGTTTATTTGTTGTTCTCAACCATGTAAAGACATCGATTTTTTGCTGAAACCATTTTCTCAATAAAACTTTTTCTACTTAGTTTATGCTGCAGCGTCCTATTTATTTACTTATTTATGTTTGCTATAGTGCTTTCTGCCATCCTTTAAGTACAAACTTGAGCTTTTGTAGTATAAGGTTCAAGTTTCAAAGTGGAAGTTTTGCAGAATTACGGTATAATAAAAAAAGTGGGCTTGCGTCTTGAACACTAGTCAATATATAGATACAATAAAAAAGAAAGATATAAGAAAAAATATTGGTTGAAAGTTTTATTATATGTTCTAATAAGATGCTTAGAAAAGGGTGCAAGGGAATATAATGAATTAAGTAGTTAAGTTTGAACTCTCTCTTCAAAGGAAAAATCTTGAGCTAAACACGTACTTAAAATTCCTTCAATACAATAGTACAAAAAAAGTAAAGATAAATGTAATTCACAAATAAAGTGCTGGGTAAAGCTTTTAGAATGTAAGCAAGTAATTTATGTGACATAAAATGCGTTTCACATAAAGGCACTTAAAAGTTAAGTGGTACTTTTTTTAAACGATTATAAAGCTTTAAAAGAAGGAAAATATTTGCAATTAAGAAAGCAATGTGTAAAACATGAATGGACATAATGTTTCCGAGGGAGAAATTGAGCAAAGGAAAATAAAATATTAAGGGAAAAAAAGAAATTCTTAGTTTAAATATATGAAAAATTTAGATAATTGCAGATAAGTTTTTTTTTTTTATTCAAATGAAAATAAGGAAACATCAAAATGAAGCTAATTTATTTGTAACAAATAAATAATAGTTTAAAAAAACAAAAACAAAAAACACACTTTTATTGTAGATCGAATTAAAAAATAAAAAATAAATTATTGTTTAAAATAACTAAAAAACACACTTTTATAGTTTATCCAACTAAAAAGTAAAAAATAATTTTTAATACACTAATGGACAAAAAAATTAGTGCACCAAGAAATAATAGCGGGATCGTAACGAAACTTGGCCAGAAGATACATGTATGCGAAATATGCAAATGATTAGAAATGCTGTGTGATTGCGCATTACGTATAACCGGAAGAGGGGTTTTAACGTCGTTCTCTGTGGAGTATAAAACATGTAACCAAAGCTTGTTTGAATGTGATGAATCGTTTACAAAGGAAAAGCTGAAGTAGACATGCCATTATTCCGTTTTCTAAGACAATATGAGCAGCTGTCGCAGATTGAGAGGAGAAAGAATCATCGCCATGTTGGAAGCTGGGTGGTCAGCTAGGCGAGTAGATCGTCAACTAGGCATCTCTGATTGTGTCGTGAGAAGGTTATTAATTTTTCCGTTTTCCACTAGGTGGAAGGATCAACCGCACACTACTAGCTCTCCTATTGGCCGTTCGTTAAACATTAGTATAGAGAAGCTGAAATCGCCATTTTTGTATTAGTTGTGAAGCTTTGATTGTTTACCGCTGCCACGATATAACTTTTATGCATGTGTAAATAAGCCCTGCTATAGATACAGGCAAGACATATGATTTCTCTTTAATATTTATGAGTAACTTAGTTTAAAAACATGAATAAATGTCAATTAATCGCCTTCCTTCATGGCAATTAAACGAATATTTTTAAACAGACAGCCCGGGGCTAGATGACGAGGTCGTCGTCTTGCCCCATGTTTCGAAATTTATTAAACTAACTATACATACTTTGTCCATTTTATTAAATCCTGTAAACGCTTGTTTGTTTGTTTGTCTTTCCGCTCGACCTTGCGCTTCTATGTCCTCTGGGGCTAAGGGGTGCATTGGATCGGGGAATGTGTTGCTCAAAAGGGGGTGATCAGAGAAAGACATTTTTGCCATCCACTCTCTCCAAAAAAAAACCTTATCAGGGTGATGAAATGAAATATCTCAATATCTTGGATTCTAGCTTTGCGATTCCTTCACAACTGGTACTATTTGATTGGGTTTCACCTTGGCAACACTTTTAGAAGTTGCAGGCTACACCATGGTAGTTGTTTTTAAAATATAGAATAATAGTTGTAATACTCAGACTTTGGTAGTAGAAAACCAACGTATAAACCTTCCAGAAGAAGCAGAACTTATGGAAAATACTGATTCTCATACACCAAAGCAATGTGTTAGTGTTTTTTTTTTATTTCAAACTATTGCCTAAGGCAATACAACATGAAAAAAAAAAAAGGAAAAGCAAAAAAAGTAAGCTCAAGCATTTTTACCAGCACATCCATCAAAGAAATGTTAGAAAAACGGGAAAAGCAGAAGGAAGAACAGGAAACTTTAAGAAAACAGAGAAGAGAAGCTCTTGAAGCTAAAGAGGGAGTAGAAAAACTCAAACTAAGTTCCTGTAGGCCTATCAATAAAATCCAGGCCAAACAGTCCAGTTGCATCAATTTAAAAGGGTGTTGCTATAAGTCGTCCTGCTTGTGAAGAAGAATATTGTGACCCTCCAACAGAAGAATGTATCCAG
>BMAV01017014.1:2024-15709 GCA_019973955.1 Trichonephila inaurata madagascariensis | reverse complement strand
TTAAATTTGAAATGAATTAATTACTCTCTACAAAAATATTTAAGTTTTGAAATAAATTGTTCCTTTCTTATGAAAATATTTAACCATTTTGAATACTTTTATTCATTCTTTTATAAAAGGGTTTAAAATTTCAATGAAATTAACTTACCTTTTAATAATATTTAAAATCAGAAATAAATTATCACTTCTTTAAAATAATAAATACATAAATTCTGATATGAATTAATTTCCTTTTGTGAGAATATTTAGCTATTTTGAATAATTTTAATTATTATTATGAGAACACGGAACATTGCCCTTTTGTAAATATTTATGACATTTTAAGATAATATTACCGAAAAAGTAGCCACAATTATTCTAAATCAAGATTTATAGCACATTTCAGGCAAAGGTTTTACAGGGAAATATTTCAGCATTTCTAAAGGGGAAAAAAGGAGCACCATTTTGTCGTTCGCTATAAAAACAGAAACTCTCTGGTGAGTTATGTTTCTCCAGGAGGAAAATAAGCAACCCAAATCCTTTTTGGAAAAGCATCATAAAAGCGAAATCTTGACACAAGTGTTGTATTATTCATAGGACTTGATATATATGATCCTTAAGGAAATATTCGACTACCATAGACGATTCTGGAAGACATATTCTATAGATTTCTGTTGAAAATCCGCAGTCAACGATTGCTATAGAGATTGATAAAAAATAATAAAAAGGAATCTTAAATGCAAACAGTATGTGTAAAATGCTACCCATCATGGAATTGTAGAATTGTATCTTAATGAAGAAATCTCAGATTACTTTGCTATATTAAAAAAAAAGGTGCATACCATCCTAAATCTATGGGATAAATGGTAGAAAAAATAGCAAATAGACAAAAAGAAACACTTTTTGATGAAAGAATTTGTGTATTTGAAGCTTTTTATATCATTTTTTTTCTTCTTTAGGAATATAAATATATCTGTGTAAATAAGGTGCTACGTCAGTTATGTGTGTCCAAAATAGCTATTTTTATTTACGTACAATTACAGTCGACTCTCAATATTCGAGTTGTTGCGATCAATGAATATCTGAGAATTATATAATGAGTTCGAATTACCAAGAGTAATAGAAAAAACGCATTAATACATACACCGATTTTTTTTCCAAGCAAATTTAATTTGAATCTTTGTAATAAAAATTGTACATATGTATAGAGTAATTAAAAAGTACATAATCTACTATGTGAATATTAATATTGTATATCTGACCGACAATATATAATTTGCACTAAAAAGCAATAATTATACGAGGGGTGATTGATAAGTAAGATATCGGATACTATAAAATAAGTTTCAGACAAGGTAAAATAATAACAGAGGTATCAGAATGAAGGAAATATATTACCCTTACATATTGTTAACTCATTTATCAACATAGTCACTCCTAATAGCTTGTGAAACCACCCCCCTAAGGTGACCGTTTCTTTGATTATCCTCGTGAGCTAGAAGTGTAGGGTTTACAAAAGGAACAGACATTTTTAAATTCTTAATATGACTTTATTAAGAATGTAACTTAAGCGTATAACAATTTAGATGATTATAGTTAAAGAGAATCTACGACGAATAAAAACACAGTAATAGTTATACCGAATCGCGTAACTTGGACCCCTATTAATATTTAATCCACCTAATATCACTACTAATAACATTACAAGTCCTAATATCAAATAGTTTATCCTACCTTAATCCAATCTTAGCTTCAATCTTAGGAAGAGGTGTCTGGCGCGAGAGCAATTGTATGCACTTTGACCTAATGGCTTAATCTTCAAGGAAACTTCAAGATTGGCTGTCAATTCACGCTTGTATCACTTTCACACATAACATTTCCCCAAATTGCCATAAGACTTACTGAAACTTCTATTATTTAAAAGCTATCTTATTTGCATTTCATCTTCACGTTTCGCTTCTTGGGTTTTTGTTGGAAAAGAGTTGCCATTAATCTTGGCCCCAAAAGAATCCAGAGGTCATGTTAAAGAAAAGACGCGTGAGCCCGTCACAAGTTAAACATATGTTCAACCATTTCTTCATTCAGTCAATTAAGATATATTCTGGTTGATTACATATTCATTTGCACACGGCTGTCTGAACTTTGGCATCCTGGATTCATCGCTATGACCCAGAAAACAAGATGCAATCTATGGAATATCATCATCCTGATTCTCCGAATGTCAAGGAATTCAAAACTTTAACCCTTTTGCTACGCGCACTTGGCCCGTGGAAATCGCAGGATACGCAGCAAGAGGGTTAATGCCAGTAACAACAGTCATGCTCACCATCTTTTCGGATGCAAGTGGTGTGTTCTACACGGTATTTCTGACTAAAGGATTGACGGTGAATTCCAACAAGTACTGTGCAACATTACTACCACTCAAGAAACGCATCCGCAGAATCAGACCGTAAAGAAACGCCTTTCTTTTTCATCACTACAGTACAAGACCGCATCGCAGTGCACAAACATAGAACGTCATGGGAAAACTGAAACTCACTGTAGTTCTCCAACCTCCTTGCAAGCTAAAGAGAGAGAGATAGAGAGAATGATAGAGAGATAGATAGATTACTAGTGCATCAGTGATTAATCAAATTTATAGTGTAACGCAGATATTTGATAATTGTAATAATTAAAGTGACGATTGGTCACTAGATATTAAACAGCTATTAAGATAGTGTATTCGAACCTGAAGTAAGTGTACTGGTATTTAAAGTCTTCTCGTACTTCTTATTTATATTCGTTATTTATCTACGTATTGCTGCAATTGGGTGCATCTCTTCGTTTTGATTGGTTGGACTTGTGTTATTAAATGTGTTACAAATAGATTATATAATTTTGAATATGGGTATTTTTCCTTACCTTCTTCCCTCCTCTCTCTGTGTGGATCCGAGAACCTTACATACGTAACAACAACATATGTAATTCCTGCAATAATTAGGCTGCCCACAAGTATTTTCAATCTAATAAATTTTGTTACTTGTAAATTAACGATTTCGATTGCTCATAGAGAAAACTAAGTGAATCATGAAGCTCTTCTACCAATAAGACCAGCCAACCTTATTTTTTAATTTTAGCTCAATATTTCAACGTGTCAGGGCTACTTAATTCCAAAATTGGTGCTTACATTATTCAATTAATATTTTTGCTTAATATACAACATATTTTAAGTATTTTATCACACATATTTTTAGGATCCGATTTAAAGCAGAATACTACACATTTTTAAATGTTACTAAGAAAATCGATCTTTCATTATGCAAAAATTAAATTATATATTACTATTTTTTAGCCTCCTAAGCATGTTTCCTCGATTTCATTACTATTTTACGAGGTTTTCACCATTAAATTTGTTAATACAACTCATCAGTAAGTACGCTTAGGAATAAATGTGTATTTACCTACCACTCAAGCAACCACCATCCGAAAATAATTAATGTAGCTGGAACCAAAAACATTTACACTATTTAAAAAAATCAGAATAAATTGCTTTAGACGATTCTAGTTAGGAGCCATGAGAATTAATTAAAGGAATTTTCGAAACAGGTCACAATTGGCTCAATGTGATGTTTTCCGATAAAATACTTCGATCAATGAGAAAGAGTCCTCAAAATTAATTTCTGGTCCTTGGAAAACGGGTCCGAGTAATCTGAAAAATTAATTAACATGTGCTTTCCATTCCCGTCACGGTAGAAAATCCATTTGATTCGATTTCCATTGTTCAATTTTCTGTATTGCGTTGAAAATTCATTTTGTTCTGAATAAAAATGGATGAGGCATAACTGATAATTTGATTGAAATTGAGAATTGAAAAATGTTTTATACGCTTCTTTTTTTTTCCATTTTTTTGACAAAGAATATCAATAGAACTTTGATTAACTTGAAGCAGCTTAAGAATTCGATTATATTAAATTTGTTTTAGATATATGAGAAATGAATGAAAAAAAGGGAAAAAATACGTTTTATTATTCTCTAAAAACGAATTGAAATAAGATTCAATTGAACCTCTCTTCAATGAATTAGAAAAGTGGAAATTAGTTTTTTAATAAAATGATTTACCTTTCTTTTTTTAAAGTATGGAAGAAGCTTGGATATTTTTGGGTCGCAAATACAAAAGTTATTTGACTTAAAATATAATGAAAATTTTTTTCCTATCCTTTTGTAAAAGTACACTAATGCATAATTAAACATATTGAATTCAGATTCAATTTAAAATAAATCTTTTTTTAAAAAATAATGATATAATACCTTAAAAGATATATACCAAACGTTTTGCTTGCATAAAATGGTATTTTTAAAATTGATTTTCAAAGGAAATAATTCTGTGTGTGTGTGTTTGTTATGTAACGATCTAAATCGAGAAATTATGTTGTAAAAAAACTAAGTGTACTGAGTTATAAAGTGTGAATGAGAGAGAGAGAGTATTATGAAAACACTACAAATCTTGCGTTACAGCTGTTTCAATGAGTAATGTCATTTGCAGTTATATTGTGTTACCTAATTATTTAAAAAACGTCACAAATTTGAGAATGAAAGATAAGCTACACATATTTTTCTATAAGTAAACAACCCTGCATTTACGTTATAATAAGTAAATTTTTGCCGTATCAGTTACGTAGAAAATACTAATTTTGGGTCACATTAGCTAAATTGTTTTAACGTTTTCCTCTAATGTAAACTTTCTCTTACCAAAACACTTGACATTATGAAAAGAAAAATATGATTACTGTATTAAAATGTTGGTGAAAAAATTCTATTTAGGTTAAATCTCTTTATAGTTTGTTGCAATTCACCCAAGTCTCAAGAAATAATATATATTCAGAAACTTTTCGGTATTTTTGTGTGCTTCTAGTTTACAATTCATAATACATTCATAAACATTACATAAAAAATTCATTGTAAAAATTTCTATACGTATTTGGTCATATCTCATTTCCAAAAAATGCTTATATATTTATACAATATAAGAATTTATTATATTATAGCTGTTTCATGGAAAAATTTTTGAAAATTACCTGACACATGTGAATGGAATTTAAAATATTTAATCAATTTGTTTTTAGAACTGGAAATATACTTGGTGAAATGGGCATTAGGGCATTTTCGTAATCTTTTCATTCTCTCTCGATGTCTGTATATATATATATATATATATATATATATATATATATATATATATTACATGATCTAAAGTATTTGGACAATCACTCGTTTCGACTATCTTGTTGTTAAGGTGTGTTGGAAAACTAAAATCATCTTAATATATCAATTTTGAGATTTTTACATTTTCAAATTGTATGAAACTTAAACTTATTAAAAATACTTTACTTTAACCCCTAGGGTAATTAGAAGCTCTTAAAACCGTTTTTTAAAATAATCATTGAAACTGAGACTCGCCCATTTAAATGACGAAAAATGTAAACGAAATATTTTGTTATTGCTTAAATGTTGAATGCATGATGGAAATCAAAACATTTAATCCAGAATTGCTAAAAAAGGGTGGAAGAAGGCTAGAAATCCCAATGAAAGAATGACATCGTAACATGGTCTCGTGTACTGAAGAAAATATTTGTGCAAATAGAAGTATTATCATTGGGTACATATGACGCAATTTTATCAATTAATATGAGAAATATATCAAAATGAGAAATTTTGAGAAAACTTAATATTGAACATGGTAATTACACGGTACAGGCAATAGAGCGCCTCGACAAACAGAGGCTGTTATTGTTTAAATATTCGTATTTAGAAAAAACAAAGGAAGTTGAGAAGAAAAAAGACTTAAAAGGAAGAAGGAGAAGGAAGGGATTTAAAAAAATGTAGATCATTTGGAGAATGGGGATGATTGTTTTAATAAAAAAGTAATTTTACATTAAAATCCATTTATCTCAAAATGTAAATATTTGATGTTCGATGTACCTTTACTGTGATAAATATTCACAGGTATGTAAGTTTTTTATCCCATATATTTATAATAATGGCTAATATATATTAAAATGAGTGTTTTGTAAAAATCTCATAATTTTTTTTTCTTTCTTACAAACTTTTTAATGTGAAAAATGGGTCAAATTTCAGTATGTTTGATATAATATTTTATGACTTATTAAATGTTCAAAATTAGATAAAATTCATTTCAGTATAATGATAAAGGTGTACTTTAATGGCATGAAAGATTTCAAACATGTACATATAACATATTTTGAGAAAAGGTACATCGAAAACAGCCAATTTAACATTGTCGGTATAAAGATTTCCAACTCCCCTTAAATAAAAATTTAGCTTCACGTTAAATCACCTTTTGTTGCTGCAATAGCTACCACTTTATGAAAAAGGCTATCCAGGAGTTTTTCAAAGTTTGCAAGAAGAATTGCATGTTATTTTTGCAGAAGACACTGGTGAGCTCTTTCACAGATATGGAACGCTGTAGTTTAGTTTGTTTTGTATGTGTTTTAATCATTCTATATATCTTGTATGGATTTCAGATCCAAACTTATAGCAGGTATGTCCAATTCCTGAATATCTGTGTTGACCACTTCACATGGAGAGGAGTACGAAACAGAAATGGTCCTGTTAAAACTACTTTTGACCTTTTCCAAATTGTTATCACAATGCAGGATAGGTGAAATTGTCCGAAAAGTCGAGATAAGCTTCAGTCTTCTGTGTTCTTTTACAGGTTTCAAAAAATCAAGATCAAATCTTCAAAAACACCCAAATAATTATGTAACAATTCGAAATTTTACTATGAGCTCATCACAGTCAGTTTCAAAGCGATCAAATAACACAATCTTCACCAGAATTTTACTATTATGTTCTTACATAATCATAATTTTTTCAATATACTTCATTTGAAAGACACAATTACTTTGAATACTAAAGATTATAATTGGTACCTGCACTTTTGGAAGGAATAAAGAGACAAAAGCGTATATATATATAAATTAAAATTAAGTAGTATGATATAGTTTATATTAGTGAATATGTGATAGAGAAAGTAAAGAAGTTTGTCTGTGAATCGAATACTTAGAAGGTTACGGAGATATTCAAAATAATTGTATGCGATATTTTTAAGTTACAGTGAATATTGTGAAAATTTTACATAAATACTAAAGGTAATTATAGAAGTGATTCCACTTTTCCGACTTAAAATTAATTAAAAAAAAATAGCTCTTATATTTTTATAATTATTATATTATTTTATTTTTATATATAATTATTTTATTCTTATATTCTTTTATTCTTATATATAATTATTATATTCTTATATTCTTATAATTCTTATATTCTTATATTCTTATATTCTTATATTCTTATATTCTTTTATTCTTATAACTATTATATTCTTATATTCTTATAACTATTATATTCTTATATTCTTTTATTCTTATAACTATTATATTCTTATATTCTTTTATACTTATAACTATATTATATTTTTATATTCTTATAATTCTTGTATTCTTATATTCTTATAATTCATATATTTTTATATTCTTATATTCTTATAATTTTTGTATTCTTATATCTTATAACGCATATAAAATAAAAATATCGTTTGTTGTGTTGAGTAGTGCATATAAGCTGCTATACACCGTTTTCTTATTATTAATAAGTTTTTTTTTATTAATGTCTATAGTTTTATGTTTTTAAAAATGTGTTTCATACATGCAAAATTTTGTGTAACAAAATAAAGTATTTCTACGATTGCGCCGCAGTAGATTTTTATATAACATTATTATTTTATATTTGTATGATATCATGTATTTTTATATATACTATCTTATTGTTTGTGTGATGCGATATTATTCTCCAATATAAATTTTTTTTGAATACATTATCTGCTAGCTATAATACGAATCTACTATTATGAAGGAATAGAAGGAAACCAGAGCTGTTATTATGGATGTCAAATAGATTTGAACAAGCTAATGATCATTTATATGTACGGAAATATATTTTTATCAATTAATATTTTGGAAATGTCATTACTGTGTTTGTTGTTATAGTTTCGTTTATTTTAGAGCATTTTGATTTTAGTATTCCTTTTTACTTAAATATTTCTACTGAGTGCAATATATGCGTTTCCAAATGATATTATGTATTGTTTTGTATATGTTGAAAATAGATTAAGTTTGTAGAGAGAGAAAGAACCACGCCATGATTGCCTCTTAAAATTGGAGGTCAAATGTAAGGATAACTAAATTAGATTAAAAATAAATTCCCTTTCTGACACAATTTTGCTTTTTTCGTTACACCTTCAAGTATCCCATTAATTACCCACTTATTTCTCTGAAACAGATGATCTTACCAATAAACATCTCTGATCCCATATCATTAAATTTAATAGCTCTATATGTCAGCATTAATTTTCAAGTACATTAATAAAATCCGCCATACTTAGAACATCTGTGTTTTAAGTGTTAATCCACTTCACGGTGGAGTGCTTTTTCCTCTCTGCTCTTAGCGTCAGAAGATGTCTAAGTTTCATCTAATAAACATCCCTTTTAAAATTGAGTCTGATTCTGGCTCCAAAAAATGTCATATATATATTGTTTATACATGTTCTTCATGAACAAAAGAAGCATATTTTGCATCATCGTAACTCATCAAAAAATGTGTACTGGTGAGGAAAGTATGTTGTGTAAATAATGCCCCATAATTTGTAACATGATGAAGGTGCCACTATATATAGAGTGTTGCCAAATTAGACTGACAGGAGGAGAATAGTAGGTGACATAAGAATGACACATAATAATATAGCATGGTGTCGCAATTCACATTTAGTAGGTGAAGATTGCAATAATAGTAGCAGCCACAAGGACGATATTCCAAACGAAGGGATCAGTAAAAAAAAATGACGAAATAATTTGTTGCGTTTTTGTAGGATTGAAAACTTCACGTATGCAAATTTCTCGCTTGTCTGTGGAGAATAAATGCGGCGAGCAAGTTGTTATGGGACGGAGTTGCATATACACGGTGGTGCACCAACAAAATTTTCAATTGCGGTTCGAAACCTCCTCCATGCTTCATATCTAGAGGATGTAATTGGATGTGGTGGACCAATTGCTTGACCTCCATCTACCCTGTCCAATATCCACTGTATTTGTTCTTCTACGGATACCTGAAATTGCATGTGTATGTGACGCCGGTGGCTACAGTGAAGGATCTCATGACATGGGTCATCGTCGCTTTAGCTGACATCGCCAACAGAACGGATTTGTTTAAACGCGTTCAACAGTCCTTCGTCCTTTGGTGTCGGCTATACAATGACCTACGTGGCCAAAATTTCAAACAATTTCTTTAACTATCTCTTGTCGATTTCATTGTGACGGATCTATTCGTGATCCTTATACTAATCTTTTGGGAAATCTTTGGGCTACCAATTCGCGTTATTCACAAGCAACCCTTCGGAAGAAGAAAATCGTGATGTGCGAATTAAGTTACTATATATTAGGGATGGGGAACCTTTATGGATCAACGTGACATTTTTTCTGAGGAAACATTTAATGAGGTATAGACATGCCGAAAAATAATTTTGACTAGTGATTATAGGGAAAATAATAAAACTAAATACTAATAACTCAAAACTCTTTATTCACTACGAAAAACTATATTTTGTTCTTTTTAGTAGTAAGTGTTTTAGTTATACGTGTAATATAAATTAAAGTAACATTAGTGTGATTTCTGCTGTTGCATGCAGATTATAGATGAAAAATAACATATATTAGGATTGTAAGATGTTCCTTTAGAAGAACGCATGCTGAATTGGAGTCATATGCCAAACGGTTCCAAAGCGAGTATTTAATGTTATTCATCTCGAAAAATAATGACTCGCAGACATAGGTAGATGAAAATAAAGTTAAAATAGCATAGTTCAGATTCTTCAAATAGTTAAATGTGTCTGGAATCGCTAATTCCATGTTTCCAAAATTTCATTACTAGCATAATTACTTATATTGATTGCTATTATTTCTGTTTCAATCAATTCCAACTTTCTTCTTTTTCTCAACAAAATTTTGAATCCATATTGAACTAAACTGAAAATCAATCAGAGTTTCTTTTCAAATTTTTCAATTTACAACCAATAGAATTGAGACAAGTTCAGTTTATTAAATGAAGTCCCATCAGGGTACATAAACAACTTGAGCGTATCAGGGAATTTTTGAACTTAGAAAATCTCGCTAAAACCTGTGACCGATCTCACTCGAGTTTGTTCGTAATACTTCATATAGAGTTTTGTTACTTTGAATTAAAATGCAAGCCGTTTTTATCGGTGGAGTGTCCAAAATATTGTGTCACGTGCCATCAATGACACGTGTGTCATTGGTTCGCAGTCTCTGCTACATTAAGCGAGCGAGGGTTCTAGCTACAGGAGAGAGTAGGACAGGAGATAAACCAGAAATCAGGTGATATCGCTTCTTACAAGTATAATTATTGAATTATTATGAATATTACTTATTAGGAGAAAGCTTTAAAGTGACGATTGTTCACTGAGATTAAATTGGTATTAGATTAAATCGCATAATAGATTAGATCGTATACAAAGTAAGGATCGAGTTTGATAGTCTCCTAATCTTTCGTGTATTATTGTTCTACTTTCGCAGTTAGTACTGAGACATTCTTTTACTGTTATTAATTGTTTTGTGTTGTTTTATTGTGAGATTAATAAATAGATTGATTGGATAATGGCGAGTGTTTCTCCTCTACCTCCTACATATCTAGGTGCCCAAGAAAGAGGTGAGAGCCTCTCATAACATTTCTGACGCCGAGGATGAACAATTGTTCATATTGTAAGCATACTTTAAGTGTAATAAATGTATTTCTTCCCTCTTCTTACCCTTTTTCATTTCCCTCGACATCACACCATTCATAGTTGTTTTTACGAATTAATCCAACTAAACGTGGTTGGTGACCCCATGTTGTATGTTGATTTGCCTTCCCTTTGCTGCCTACTATTATAGCTCTGAAGCAGTCGGTCGAATTCGGCAACACCCTGTATAATTAAGTAAAGTAGAAAGTTAAATTACAAAAATAAAAATTTTCTACAAACGTAAAAAAAAAAAAAAAATTCTTTCTCTGAACAGGAAAGGAAATTCAAAATTATGTTACCTTTAACGTACGTATTGTTAAAATACCATAAAGTTATCTTACGCAAAGTAACAAAAATGATTTTAGTTCCGATTATATTGCAATAAATAATTTTTACGCTAATAAAACAAATAATAGTTTTTTTAGTGTTTGTTAACCTTAAAAATTAATATTGCGCTGTGTAATTTATAAGTTTTGTTTATTTAGAGATACGCGCGAATGTCTTTCATAAACATAAAGCACAAAACCATACCTATCAATAATGGAAACGTAGTAAAAATGAAAGCATATTATATAGTACACCTAGCATTATCTGAATAGCTATTATAAATTTTATGGAACTGAGATGATCGTATTTTCTTCTCAAGTTTCAAGTACATCAAGTTATGTTTTTAAAACCCTCTGATAATCCAACTTTGTTTGTACTTATAAATCCATGTAAGGTATCGAATCGTTCAAAGTATTTAGTACTAGATATTCAATTGGCGTTTGTAATTCCTAACAAATAAGATCTTATAAATATACTTTTATTCTTACACAAACTTCTCGTTAGGATCGATTCCAATGACGAATCTGCTTCAAAACCGCATTTTAGGAGGACATTTGGCAGAGTAAATCCCTTAAATGCGTTGGCAATTTGAATGAGCATTACCATCGAAACTCGATGTCCCACGAGACAATTTTCAATCTATTTTCGAGTTATATAATGTTAACCGAATGGATTCGGGTTTTATTATGGAAATGAAACTTTTTCTTCTCTCAAAGAGAAAACCATCTTACATTTCAGCCAGAATACTTCCCATAAAATGTGTTTTTCAATTCGTTTAAAGTAATTGAGCTAAAGTCCCTAAGTACTCTTTCGGAAATTGGTTTGATGAAACATTTTTAAGAGTATTAAATTTTAAGCTACAGTTACACATTTTGATGTATTACGTACTTTAAATGCATTTATTGAGTGGAAAATGCAAAAAGTAAAACCAATAAGGAGAATAAGAAAAAGGAAAAATTGCCTCAGTAAGTTGTAGATAAATATTTCGTAACACACAGCACGTCCTAAATATTTAAAATTTCAAAAAAAGAGCATCAGATATATTTATGATTCGTTCTTTAGCTAAACGAGAAAGGAAAGTTAATTGTTTCCAAATACTTTTACATGCGAAATAAAATGATGACACTCTGGGGCTTTGAATACAGCCTGAAACACACAGAAAGTACAAACTTCATTTTGATTGCTTTGGATTAAATTTATTTCATTCTTATCTTCAGTTAGAAAACATAAAAGTATTAAAATACTATATTAAAACATTCTCAGACTTTTTAGAGAGGTTTTCAAATCCTATTGTCTGCTCAAAGTTCTAGTTAAATAGTTCTTTTTTTACCCTTTTCGTTGATTATGTTAATTGATATGGTATTAAAACTTCTTCAAACTAAAATTTATTAATTTATCTGCTGAAATTTATCTGTGCATTTTTCTTTAAATTACTTTTTGAATAGAAATCTTATTATTTTGGTCCTGAAGATTGAGAATTTTCCAACATTAACTGGCATTTTTATAGAATATTTTCTTGGAATACTTGCAATCTTATTTTAACTCTTGATAACGAAAAATTGACAACATAACTTGGAATTTAGTTGGAATACAATCTTCCTCATGAAAAATTATTTTTATTTAATTTCTAATATTAGTTCACACACACTCCCTCCCTCTCTCTCTCTCTTTCTCTCTCTCTATATATATAATTACACATCTTGTTCAAATTTTCAATCGTTAATAAAATACTTTTTATTCATCCACTCAAGCTCAAATACATTTTTTAAAACTTGTAGTGGGTGATACTTGATGTTAATAGAGTTTTTTTTCAGATATTAATTCGTTAATTAAATATGTAATTCATGAAGGAATAGTAACAAATAAAAATATAACAGTACTACACCATACATAATAAGGAAAGCCGCTCGTTGTACTATTTTGAGTAGTAATCCTCTCAGGAGAAAATTTTAATTGGTCTAAACCCTTGTAACTTTAGTTTGTTTCTTTTGGCTATTCACATTCTTATTCAGTTAGGTTTAATTGTTTTGGCAATTCAAAACAGATGACAATTATCTTGACTTTGAATTTCAAAGAGACTTTTAAATAATGCATAAAATTAACTTCTTTAAAAATAGTTTAATCACGCCATATACTCCATAATGGTTTGTTCAGATGTAATGGGAAAACACATTTTTGAAAATAGGTTTAATATAACTAAATAATACGGTGAACATGTGGAATAAATATATATATATATATATATATTGGTACTGAAAAGGCTCCACCTATATATGTAACAGATTAAAACTGCTTATCGTAGTTGGAGTATTGTTCATATTTTCGAATTATGATGAAGACACCGATGAACACGCTAAAAAAGGGAATTTTTCCTAAAATTTTTGGCAATCCAGAGTAAAGGCTTTGGTTCTGTATCCAAATTCATATACAGCATATTCCATTATCTTCGTAAGATCAGAAAATTAAACTTTTCAAAAATCTTCTAATGTAATATTTTTATTGCATAACAGTACAAGTCACTAAACATCTTTTT
>BMAV01017013.1:0-10454 GCA_019973955.1 Trichonephila inaurata madagascariensis | reverse complement strand
AAAATAATCATTATGAACTATATTAAAATGTCATTACAATATTTAATACAAATTCAATTTTTTTTTCTTCATAAAAAGCCTTTTTACATGTTGACCCCTTTTTTAAAATTTATACTTTTAAAGGGAATTTTCATCAGAAAAGGTCAGTTATTTTGAAATGCAATTTAATTTTACCCCCTCGTTTTAAATATATATTTTTCTTTTAATTCATATGATTTATCAATAAAAAATGGTTCAAAATACTTGGAAAAAATTTTTACTTGTTTTGAACCATTGTTTATCTCTATTAGAGTTAAATAAAGTTTTTTAATAAATATTTATGCATTGATGAAATGAATTTTATTTTGGCCAATAAATCAAATTAGTTTTAAAAAAGAAAAATACATAAATAAAATAAATATATAAAATATCATTACAATAAATTAAAATGTATCATTAGAAAACAAAAAATTTTTTTATACATTAAATGTTTTAATATCATTTTTAAAAAATATGTAAAATTTAAGCAAAAAATCAAAATTTTTTTGGGACATTTCAAAAACTTTTCCAGGTTATAAAAGAATTGAATATATTTCAGCCTGGAATTGAAAAAAAAAAATTTTTTTAAAAAAGAAAAATGCAACCAGACCTAACAAAAAATTTTCCCAGTAATTGGTTTTTTTTGTTTTAAATTGGCAAAATCACTTTTTTTAAAAAAATAAAAAAATATCCAAAAAAAAAAAATTTTTGGATACAGTAACAGTAAAAATAATCCATGCTTTATCAAATTATATTAAGTTAATTTTGAAAGCAAAAAGTCAGTTTGACCAGCTTATTTCACTACTTAAAAAATTAAGAATTTAAGTTTTTCAAACTCATAAAATGCCCAATTTTTAAAATTTTTTTAGTCGTTTTTAGTGATTACTGTTTCATAGATTATTGCGCACAAAAGTTATTACGGATTTGAAAATCTATACCCTTGTTGGTTTTTAATAATTATTTAATAAAAACTGGTCTTGAAATCAATTTATAATTATGAACTATGAGAACTCAAAATAACCCAAAGAAATAATTTGAGTAATGAAAATTGAAATTAATAAATCCAAATAAGTACAGTAACACATAGCAAATTATTTACATTTAATTTATATTGTCGGCCTAATTATCAGAATGCGTAACTCTTCCTGGGGTGTTTATTTGATATAGGAGTGCTACGTGTCATTTCTGAACGCAAAAAAAGAATAATTAACTATACGAGTTTAAGAGCAAAATAGTCGTAAACAAATGACGCCATATGCACATGCACAAGAGCTCAAGGAAATCATGTGATCGTGACGTCACATGAATTTATTCCATTGCAAAAATTTTCTTTCGTCTTCAAATCGCTTAATAAAAAGTCGTGAAATTTTTTTTAATGGCTATACTACAACAGGTGTTTGAAATCACGACCAGAAAGTGTCTGTACAACAGCGACGCTGCATGGAATTCCTGACGTTCTGGAAGTATCCTCCAGGCGTGGTAGATGGCGCTGAACGGAAGGTTTCGCGAAGACCAACCCTGCTAGAAGTCGTCATTTACATTCCGTTTCCTGAGGCAGAAGGATGAACTCGTATTCAATCGAGGGTCTGCCGACATTCTGGTAGATGGCGAACCAGTGGCACGCGACACAATATTTTGGGCACGATTAGGATTTTACTTAAAATAACAAAGTTTACTATGAAGTATTATGAACAAATGCGAGTGATCGGCCGCAAGTTTCAGCGAGATTTTCTCTGAATGCTCAAGTTTATTATGTACCCTGATGTGACCATTTGTTAAAATGATCTTGTCCCAATTCGATTGGTTGAAAATTGACAAAATTTAAAATGCAACTGAGAGATGGATTTCCAATCTAGTTCAGTTTAGATTCAAAAATTTATTGAAACAAGTACAAAGTTGGAATGGATTGAAAGAGAAAGATTAAAAAGCTATATAGGTTAAAAATGCTAATAATGAAATTTTGCAAACATGAAAATCGATTCCAGAGGCATTTAACTGTTTGAAGAAGCTAAATTCCATGCTATTTCAACAATATTTTCATCTGCTTATCTGCAAATTATTATCATCAGAGATGGAAAATATTAAGGACTCACTTAGAAATTGTTTGGCAGATGACTCCACAATTCAGCATGTATTCTTCTAAAAGTATATGCATCTTACAATCCTAATATAAGTTATTTGTCATCTATATAATCTGCTACAACAAAAGTCCCACTCTAGTGTTACTTTAATTTGAATTACATGTTTAATTAAAACAGTTACTATTATACCATGCAAAATGTAATTTTTCGTAGGAAATAAAGAGTTTTGAGTTGTTAGTATTTAGTTTTATTATTTTTCAATAATCCAAGTCAAAATTCTTTGACGGTACGTTTGTACGTCATTAAACATTTCTTTGGAAAAACTGGCACGTTGATCCTTAAAGGTTCACCACCCCTGGTATCTGGTGATGCGGATTGAATCGGGCACGCCGCTCAGCGGTTTTACAGAGAATGTTACCCGAGCAGGCATGTTCTACATCACACGACCTTCGCAAGTGTGAACAGAAGATTGGTCGCACCTACACACACGTTTAGCTTTTTATATAATTAAACTCCCTCTTACCATATTAACTTAAATCTAAAGCTACTCTTAAAGCTTTACATTTTTATCTATCAAAAAACTAGTTTTAGTTTCATAAGATTTTAAGATGAGTTAACTTCTGAAAAAGAAATACAGTCGAATATTGCGAATTTTTCTATGTAGCGAACTTTTTCCTGGAAACTTGAACCTTTTATGATTTTCTTCGTAAAATAACCTCTCTAAAGCGAAGTGCATTTTCTATACAACGAACTTTTTCTTTTGTGATTCAATTTTTGTTCTCCCTTTTTTCAAAATATTTTTGAAAAAATTTCAAGTTATTCTCTCTTTAACACATTTTATGGTGGTTATAAACCTTGAACTGGTTTTATTAGATCCTAATTCGCCGAGAGCAAAAGAGTTCTGTACGTTTCATCCAAGAAGTGCAACCAGTAACCCACATTGCCCAATTCACTAGAAACATCTTCACCCTCAGTGGAGCTGTCCCGTGTTCTAATTATAAAATAATGTATGTTTAATATTACTTGTGTGCTTTAAATTATAAAATGTCCTTAAAATTAATTCATTTTAGTATAAAATTATTTTCTTAATGTTGAAAATACAGTAAATCCTTCGACATTCTTTTTTTCTTGTTTTCCTTGCAGTTTTCCTTTCTTTTTTTCATGGATATAAGATATATAAAATAAACATATATTAATTTTAAAAAATTTCTTTCCTGTTTGGCGATAGTCTTTAAGGTGCAGTTGAAACTGGTGGGTGGTCACCTGTGTTTATAAAGTGTCTTACGAATGGAGTTGGTTCTCCCCCTAGTCTGAAAACATCTTAGATTTCATTCATTCTCTTTCATTAAGCAGGACCATCAAATCATTTTTCCATCTACATTTAGGGCCTATCCTTCTTCTCGCAAATGGAGATCATTTGTCTCAGTTTCAGCAACAGTGTTGCTATGTAATGGAATCTCACTGGGAATCGAATTTGTGGGACAAGAACTACTATTTATTTCGCAGGATTTGGGTCTCGGCAAAGGAACATTTTTTTAAAAAAAGGTATCCAAACTTGGTTTGTCCAAAATAAAAAATTTTACGCATGTCCATTACGTTCCGATGCCCTTTAAAAAAAGTCAACACCTAGAAGAGTGCGGTTCCTTTGCATGGGGGCAAAAAAAATTAAATTTTTGGAAAAGTTCGTCCACTTACGGTGATTGGTACCGATTTTTTGAACAAGGGATGTGGTTGTTGAATATAGGCACAAAACAAGATGAAATTCGAAATTTTGCCCCGATTTCTCAAAAATTTCTTTAAATTCCCCCCCTGACTGGTGGCCCCTGTATCGCAAAAACTGTGCCTGTATCATGATTTGATGTCAAGTAGAGCTACTGGGGGGAAAGACAAGAAACATCATGGCGTTGCAGAGGCACTCTTTTTTTTAAGGGGGAGGGATTTCGATTTTATAAAACCGGGGGTTGTGCACAACCATAGCGAAATAGGTGGATGGCAAAGTTTGGTATTCCGTGCGGGGTTTACTGGGATTAAAAAAGTACGTTGGGGTTCAAACAAACTCTGAATAGTGAGACTTTTAAATTTGGGGATTTGTTTCCTAAAAAAGAATTTGCTCTTGCGGTTTGGGAGTTTTTTGTTTTTTGCAAGGGTTTAACATTTTCATGAGTAATTTTAAACAAGAACGGTAAATTTTTTTTAATGTCTAGGGGAAAAGATTCCTAAAGGGTGGGCACCTTTTTTTTTTTATCTGCTACGATGGATCAAGGGTTTTTAAAAATTCGATTTCTAATTTTGCCAACCTTCGAAAAAGGGTTTTTACCAAAACGAAATCTTTCCACGTGGAATGATCTTTTTCTGATGTGACAGAAAATACCCCTTAAACGGGCAGTTCAGCGAAACCTTTCAATAAAAAAATTGCGAATGTAGGCGAATTTTAAACATCTCCTCTGGTTTTTGAATTAACCTGCCAATCACTTGGAAGTTTTAAATTGATCCCCAAAATTCGGCAGGCATTTAGATTCATTTGTCTTTCAACATTGTAAAGATAATGATATGTCATCTTTATCGGGGAATAATGGGGCAAGCTTTTTTTAAAATCCACCCATGGGTGAATCCTTTGGGGAAATTAACGAGTTGGGGGATTTTGTAATTTGTTTTAAACCAAATGCTTTTTGACCCAGTGGCCTTATCCCCCGTTTTATTTTCTTTGGCCGCTTCGCGATTTACGTTCATCAAAATGTTATAGCATTTTTTTCCCTTGTTTTTGTCCGAAAGAATGTACTGAAGTGATTTTTTGCGTCCCAAACCCTCTTGCCCGGGGCTCTAGCTCCTTGTTAAATTATAGGGGTCACTGTTTTGAGAAAAAAAAACCATATTTTCTTTTAAAAAAAAACTAGATTCAGGTTTAAAGTATAGGGGAAGTTTAAAAGGGTTTCCTAAAAACAAAAAATACGTATTAACTAATCATTAAACAACTAATTTCCCTTAGAAAACATAAAAGAGAAAAATTCATAATAAAGGGAAAAAAAAAAAATTTTTTTAAAAAATTCTTGAAAATCCAAATTAAAAACCAAAATTAACTGTAAAAAAATAAAAAATTAATCAAGTCGCAATAGAAAAAAACCCAATGTATTTGTTAAACTGTAATATTTATATACATTCACACTTTTTTATTGATAAAAAAATATTTTATCAAAATATAATAAAAATTTTTTCCAAATGAAAAAAACATTTTCAAAAAAACAAAAATTTCAAAGTATCAAAACCAGTTTAAAAAAAAAGTTTCTGTTTTCATACAAAAAGCCAAAAAAATAAAATTTAATATTCTTTTTCCCTTTTTTGAAAAGTTATTTTTCTAAAATGTTATAAAATTTTAGAAACCCTTTTTTCTAAATGTTCCCAATTCAAAAAAAACACCCAAATCAATGAAAAAAATAAAAAGTATTACAAAAACTCTATTCCTTTTTTTTTTATCTTTAAGTTTTTTTCAATTTCTTTAATAGATGTGTTTGTTTTATTGGTGACCCCTTGTTTGGAAAAAGAAAATTAAAAAAAAAGGATTGTTCAAGGGAAATCTTTTTTAACAAGAAAAGCGAGGGTTGCCATAGGTGTTTATGAATTAAAAAATTTTTTTATTGGTTTTTTAAAGTGTTTAAGGAACCTCTATATAAGTTTTTAAAAGGGGGATTTAAAAGGGCATATGAGGGCATGAATTTTAAATTTCTTGGTTCTTGCATGGAAAACAAACTGGAAGCTAGAAATTTCTTTTGAGAACCCAAACTTTGGGGGCCGTCCCCCAGGGGAGATGAGCACAAGGGGGCGCGAGCCTTGAAAAAAAAAAAAAAAAATTGTTTAAAAATTATTAATTTTCTGAAAATAAGCAAAAAATACATTCTGACAAAAAAAAATAAAATACTATTTACAGTACACTGGATCGTTAAACAGTGTGCACGACCTCGATCAGTGTATCACAATAAATTTTTGATTAATTCAAAAAACAAATTAAGAACAAATTTTAATTACTAGTGCCATGCTTTCCATGTATTAAATTATATACAAAAATTAAACTCATCTTGATAATTTGAGCACTTTCCCTTTAAATGCCGATTAATAGTTCCTTGCCCCAAATGGAGGCGCGCGGGAGATGCATGGGAGGGGGAAAGGATAAATAAGAAAAAACCCTTTTGGAAAAATGTTAAGCCTTTTTTCGAAAGGGCCCTTCAAAATTATTTTATGGATAACAGGGCACAGAAAAGATCGTATTTCGGAAAGATGTATATATACGTCCAAGGCAATTAACACTTTGGGTGAGTGAGACGTTTATATAAGCTGAAGGGCACTTAAAGGTAAAATTCATATTGTAGCTTTAGCGTCAAAGTATAGTATTATTGATTCCAATACATAGTTTTTGTATAGGGGGAGCGCGATGAAAATTATGATTGAATATTGGGTCGCAAATATTGAAAGTTTGAGAAGCACTGATTTAGAGTGCGGGCAAAATAAACCGAAAACGTAATTTATGTTCCCTCATGAGGAAGGGGGACCGTCTTTTATCAAATATATAAAAATGAAGAGAAGAATAGCAACGAAAAATCAAAATAAAGCATATAATCCTACAAAAAAAAAAAAAAAAAGATGTAAGCAATATTGAAACAGATTTCAGATAGAAATATATCAGTTTCATTTTATTATGACAGGATTGGGTGATATGAGAGCTTTAGCAATGATTAATAGTTAAGGTTAAGTAGAAATATTCCCCAGGGGCGTGGGGGCTTCAGTAAATGATACATTTAAACTGTTGAAAGAATCAATGTTTCGTAAAGGAAATTAAAGATGGAATTTTTAGCAGCATATAAATTCATTAATAAAAAATTCAAACGTTAAACGTATTAACTAAACGATTTTTTAAATTTTTTTGCAGTGGTTAGTAATTTTATTAATTAAAATAAAAGGGAAAAAAATATAAGAATACTTCAGTAGAATTATCTCAATTTTCTCTCTAGATATAAGCTTCAGAAAATTTTCTTCTTCTAAGTCAATTCAATCAAGGGGGATATGGGAAAATTTTGATAAAATATACTATTAATTTTGTTTTGAAGTTCAAACCTAGACACCTCCATGCCAGAGAAAAATTGAATTGGTTAAATTCATGATGATGACATGATAAAACACAATCACGTGTTCCCCTTTGAATTCAGAACTGTTATTAGACTAGTAATTGCTGTTCTGCTTGTAAAATTTCACATTGATAAATGAGTAAATTAAAATTCTTCACAAACAATTGTTCAAAAAAAAAAATTACCGGGCATAAAGTATTCAAAATTAATGGCTTATTATTACGAAACTACCCATCAGAATGTAATAAACTGTTCATCCATGGATTGAGAAACTCTCCGAGAGTTTTGGGGCTAATCCGATCGGTCACACGTGCGCGCATTATTCGGTAATCGTAAACGATACACTTTTGACACTGACTTCATTAGTAAAGATATAGTTAGTAAAGGAAGTCATAACGAAAAACAAAAAGAAAAATAGCTAATTCAAAAACAAAATGCACTTCAATAAGTCATTCAATGATGGCTGCATTACAAGAACGATTATTTTCATCACAGCTACTATTAATGTATCCGACTACGTTCGGAACTATGATTTAAAAGCGCATAAATGAATGATTTTCATGATATTTAGTGTCACTTAGATTAGAATACATGTATACAATTGTTTTAAGGACATTTTTTGACAAAAAAAATTATTAAAATACAATATTTCGGCAAAAAAAAAAAAGAACTTAGAATAACCTTTTTTCGAAATGTTCTCCTTTTGTGAAAAATGCTTCTATTATAATAATATTTTGCCTGTATATAGCTCAGACCTCTCTACAGAGGTTCAACTAGAATTTTTAAAAAATTCACATTATTTTCAGAGTTATCACCAATTGAAATAATTATTGGCGTTTTTATCTTAAAATTGCTCCCATCTATTGTCGTTAAATATGGATAAACCCACTTCTAAGCTATATATTTCAAACATTCTAGTTGAGCGTCTGCAGAGAGGTCTGAGCTATATACAGACAAAATATTATTGTAATAAAAGTATTTTTCACAAAAGGAGAACATTTTGAAAAAAGATTATTCTAAGTTAATTTTTTGCCAAAATATTGTATTTAAATAATTTTTTTTTGTCAAAATGTCCTTAAAACAATTATATACATGTATTCTAATCTAAATGACACTAAATATCATGAAAATTATCCATTTATGCGCTTTTGCAAAATCACGGTTTCGAACGTAGTCGGATATTTTAAGCCTTTCTGTATTTCTTCATAGAAGATATATATCTAAAAGACTAATAGATGTGCTATATAGCTTGGGATTTGCAGCTTCGTATGGTAAGACTGTACATTACGAAATTTCAACAGTTTACCATCCACAGCCTCGTATTTTATCATCCGAATCAGGCATGCTAGTACGACATGTTGGAGACACAATGCCGATATAAATGTTCATACTCTTGACGGTAATAATACTCTCCATGTTATGGGGATGATTAAGATTGTTACTCCAAAAGATATATATTGACCGTATACAAAGATGTACAACCAAACCAAGTGCAAAAGAGTTTGCAGCAATATCACATAAAGTTTCTCCTAGCATATGAAAAACCAATTGTACCTGCATACAGCAGAATTCAAATCAAAAGTCTACAAGTTGATTTTTTGTGGTTATACGAAAGTGTGGAAGAATATTTTATCGTTGTCTGGGTGGAAAGGCATTCTCGAATAGCTTACTAAAACAATAAGGACTTTTCTTCTTCTCAGGTTATGTTTCTTTCTTTTATTGATCATGCTGCCAGTAAAGTAGACACAATTTATACTACTTTACCCTGCGCTGCAAATATTGCCAAATTACATGGCCAAAAAACGTGTTTAATTACTTTTGATCAACCTTTCTTCTCTGAAATTAGTACTCTAAAGTATCTGCTACTCTAAAAGGAAATTAGTATCTGGTGATACCACGACAAAAACAGGCCAGAGGTGATGTAGATGTTCTTAGAAACAGCTATTAAAGAATTGGAACAACATAAGACAGCCGTCATAGTGGAAGTATTGTTTTAAATTTGGGACTCTCAATCACATAAAGGGTGTTCTTTAAAAAGTTTTTAAATACTGCATTGAAAAAAGCACTTTTTTTTCTCACACATTTAGTGGCTGTAAAATCTGCTTTTTTAAAAAGGGAAAAAAACTTTCATTAGTATAAAACAATCTTCCGAATTTGGGATCAACTCTCAAGTATTCCAAGAAACAAACTGTCCTGTAATAATTGTATAAAACATATTTAAAAAAAATTTAAATTTAAAAAATTATTTTTCTTTTTTTTTTGTTCTTTAAAATGTAACTAGTATGAAATAATAATATAATTAAAAAATATTTAAACAATTTAACAACTTTGAACTTTTACGAAAGTGAGTTCAAAAAATTATTAAAAAAAAATATATACTTGATTAATGAAATCTGTTCTAAATGTAATGTAATAATTCATAAAAAAAAATGCCAAATGTTTTAAGGTAGATATTTTAAGATTTATAGACTTTTTAAGGTGTATTATATCATGTGACTAACGGTTGACCTTATAACCTGTGAAGGGAAGGGTGCGCGTTCAACACCCTTTTTCTCAAAATGGGTTTTATGTATAAAATGTTTCAAAACAAAAAAAAAAATTATAGAAAATTTTATTCTTACAATACAAATTTAAAAGTAAATACATTAACCTGAAATGGAAAAGAGATATTTGCAAAAAAAAAAAAAACCCCATTTTTTTGACCCTTTAAAAATCTTAAGACGTGGACCTTTTTTTGAGACTTTTGAGACAACATTTGATCCAAAATGAAGGTCTTTCCCAAATTTTCAGCATTACTCTCATTCCGCAGTGAAACCCCAATATGACTGGGGAAAAAGGGAAGCCAGCAACGACATTCCCCTTTTATTCGAACCCCGCCCCTACATGGGGGGATTGGTTTTTAAAATTTCCCTTAACAAAGTACCACTGCATCTTTTACTGTCACATTTTTTACTAATGAAATTAGGTCAAAAATTTTTCGTCCGATTGAGAATAATGGGCACGTTAGACCCATGGATTAACGGTTTATTTATTCTGATGGGTAGATAGTTCCGTAATAATAACCCATTACTTTTGAATAATTTAAGCCCGGACACCCTGTATTACATACGTACTTTTAAATCAATTGCATTTTCTTTACTTATTCGCGTTATTGTTATGGTCAAATATATGTATTTTTTAAAAGAAATCTTCTGCAAAAAGCAAAAGTTGCCAACTGCGAAGCGCATGAATCGATTGACCG
>BMAV01017012.1:0-129489 GCA_019973955.1 Trichonephila inaurata madagascariensis | reverse complement strand
ATTTATATTTATAATTTTTGGAATCAAGGATAAATTTCGGGTTTTCTTTTTCTTAATTTAAAAGTTACAAAATACACATTTCACACTTTTTAAACAATCACTCCATCTCATTCGGTGCCGTTTGCAATAGAGTGGAATCTTTGTAAGGCGTCCATTGCTTCATTTACCCTAGAGGGAAACCTCAGTCGTTTGCGAAGTCATTGGTGTGATGTACGGTGGACATGGACAACGGAATGTTATGACTATGTGTTTACTGATGAACCCGCTTCTGCCTGCAGCATCACGATCTATGGATTCGAGTTTGGAGACACCTTGGGGGGGTTTTCTGATCTATTTTTTTTACTTCACCCCTGTGATACTGCCCCGGATCACGGTTATTGGGTTTTTTTACGCCACACTTTCCGTAGCATTGTCGGTACTCTGAAAAGCCAGCGCTATATATCTGAGATGTTCTATTCCCTGTGGTCCTCCCATACAATCAGCGCTTGCCATCAACCATATTCCAACAGGACAATGCAGTGCTTCTCAAACTTTCAATGCTTGCGACCCAGTATTCAATCATAATTTTCATCGCCCCTCCCCCCGCTCGCACGATAACAATGTATTGAATTCGTTAATACGATACTTTGAGGTTAAATTTCACTTTGACTTTAACGTCTTAAGTGCCATCGGCGTATATAAACGTCTCGTTCACCCAAAAGCGAAATTTTGTTCCGGACGTAAATATCGTTTTCCCCCGGATTTTTTTATTGTCCCCGCCACCAAAAATTATTCCAAAG
Organism: Trichonephila inaurata madagascariensis; assembly: GCA_019973955.1. Lineage (NCBI taxonomy): Eukaryota > Metazoa > Arthropoda > Arachnida > Araneae > Nephilidae > Trichonephila > Trichonephila inaurata. The sequence goes on along the minus strand of BMAV01017012.1, from coordinate 128,710 downwards.
ACTTTGGGATGTAATCAAAAGATCTTGACAGTGTTTGCGAAGGAATTACTTATTTTGAGGATTTGCTTATTTTTTCCCCTTTTCCCCCCCCCCAAAACACCCCATGCATGCATCGTGCAAAATGGAGGCATTCGGGAGCGAACGTAACTTTCAATTGGCATTAAAAGGTTAAATTATAAATCTACAACTTACCCAAAATAAGTGTTTTTTTTTTATATAATTTTATATAGAAAGCCCGTCGGGTAGTGTTATATTTAAACTTGTTCTTAACTTAGTATTGTTAGATTAGTTATAAAGTAACATATATGAGTAAAACTGATAGATTTATAAGTGTATTATAGGAGTGTAAATATTTTGTTTTATTTTTTTATTATTATGTCAGAATGTATTTTATTTGCTTACTTTCAATAAATTAATAATTTTTTTGAATAATCTGGTTTTCCAATTTTCTATATGCTCGCTCCCCCTCCTAGGGTTATCACACCCTCTAGGGGGGCTTGCCCCACAGTTTGAGAAGCGCTCGGATAATGCACATCCACACGTGACAAAGCAATGATTTACAGTTCTTTACCCACCATTGAATTGCTTCCTTGGCCTGCTTATTCTCCCGATCTATTGCTAATCGAAAACGTGTGGTTCATGCTTGTTCAACGACTCGCCCAGGATACAAACCCCCGCTAACCCCGATCAATTTTTGGCCTATGGGGGACCCATGGGCTGCGTTACCCAAAGGGTGCATCCCAAAAACCCCTTTTTTTATGCCGGGGGGGTGACATGGTTATAAAAAAAGACGGGGACACATTAGATTCCGTTTTCACTCACATGTCACAAGAGGCTGCAATTTGAATCTTGATATTTTTACAACATGTTTTCTACCAAACAAATTTCGCTGTGATATCTCTGGTCTTCTTTGGTGTTGCATTTTGTGTAACCAGTAGTGTAATTTCGAATACTTGTTTTGATGACAATAATTTTCTCGTTTTTTCTTAGTTTATTACTCTACAAAGAATAATAAACCTGTTTTCTCCTCTTATGTCTTTCTTGTATTTTTTGTCTTCAACTACAGCATCAGGAAAGCGTTTTCGAACATGCATTGCTATGTGATTTTCCATCGCCTAGGTAATACTCCATCTTTCCTGAAAATCTGTTGCCGTTGTACTGATACACCCTGTATAGAAGGGGTGGACATTGAGTCAATCGCGATCGACCGGGGGATCCACCAATACATTTGTAGGAGACCACCTGAAAATTTTTACCGTTAGTAATTATACACGAAAAATTCAAGATTGGCTGAAAGTACACTGACTAATATATATATATATATATATATACCCCTGGTATAATTATAATAAATACATCATTCGATATAATTTTATTTGGGGCTATTATTATTAAGTTTGTATCTTGCGTTTTACTTTAAACGCGGTTTTAAGGCGTTGTCTTTTTTTATTTTAGTTCTGTAGGTAAGTACATATTCCGTAATTGTTAAGTTATAATAAACTTTTGCTTACCTTAACACACCTACGACAATGGGTAGTGGCACACACAAGAATTTTTAAAGGAGGGTCAAGGGTTGAAGGCCTACCATTCTCATATCATACCCTAATATACAGCCAAAAATATATATATATATATAATCTTTTTTTGATCATGTCGATTTTCGGAAACAAAAAGCAGCAAAAATAAATTACTTAACAAATAATTAATATTAATAAATAAAAAAAAGTTACTAATATCAAATATTAAATTGCATTTTATATACTATGTCACTATAAGGAATAAAAAAAAAATAAATAAATAAAGGGTAATGAGGGAAGGTCCCGGACTTGGTGGACCGCATTTCGCTTAAAAAATTAGAAGTAGCCCGTACCCTAGAAAGGTCTGCCTACCACTGCTGTATAGAATTAAAAAAGAAAGAGTTACAATTATATTAAATTAAATATCGCCTTCTTTTTCACTAAGCTAAAAATGATAACTGCTTGTGAAAAATCCCATGACTTTGGAAGTTGGTCCAATTCAGCGAAATTTGCACCAATCAGAATACATTGTTGATGGAATACTGCCTCACTGTGCGACATTTTTCAGGTTTGTTGATATTGGCTGGTGGAATTTTACTCACATATAAAATTACCTATACATACTTATTCAACGGATTTTCAAAACTGCATTAAAATTGATGAAAATATTAAATTGCATTAATAAAATATATTTATACGTTTTCAATCTTGTAAACAGGACTTTAAATTTAATCCAACTAAAATAATCTTTATAAAAAAATCAGGAATGCCTTTCAGACTACATCAGAAATATGAAACATATTGAAATCTTTCATTGGGACTTTTATAAAATGGAAACTTTGTAGTATAGTATGGATTTCCAATCAAGAATATTTTTTTTTCAAATCCAGAATTCTGTTACACGCAAACAATTTAGACCGTTCCAAAATAATTGGAATCTTCAATAAACTTGAAATTTTCTAAATCATTCTAAAATACTCCAATGTAACATCGAGACAAATAAATATAGATTTTCAGCAAGAAGAAATGACAATCTGAATTCAAATTAGAAATAGTGTCGTTTGAAAATCTTGGTACTATCGAAGACTGGATAAAAGTTAACTAAAAATGAAAGTTATGATGTTCCATTGAGATACAATGTGTTTACTTTTCCTCTGTTTCTAATATCTAGTACAGTGAAGTATTACAAACCTCTTTTGAACTTCTTATTAATTCTTTTGTATCTCAACAGATGGGTACAGTTTTTATTTCAGAGAAAGGAAATTCATTTTGACGTGAGATCAAAAATGCTTTAAGTTTTCATATTCATTATTAAAATCCGGTTACACATTATTTGACAGTGGTTATCATGCGAATAGAAAACAGGCAATATGTAACCATGCTGCTCCAGTGCGAAGACCAATTTCTCAGAAATGGATTTTCAAGTTAGTTTTAATGCTTTAAAGAACATAAATAGGTTTAAAGAGTCTTATTTATTAAATAAATAAACATGTATCACATCCTTTGTTTCTTAAAAAAGTATTATTTTTAAAAAAAACTTTAGCAAAATGTTCAGTGTTACGAATAATAGCAAAAATAGAAATACGTTCGACATAGTACAATTTTAATTTCATTGATATATTTCTTAATCCATCTAAAGTGTCATAAACCGCAGGATAAGAAATATTTTAAAGAATAAATATTTTATACCATTCAAATTTGTTGTTAGTGATTTTTCGTCAAAATTACTTTTTGTTCGATGCTAAAAAATGACTGCAAAATATGATTAATACAATTATCTTAAAACTTTCAGTTGTACACTAGAAAGGCTTGTTGCATATGTGTTACAAATTTCACTGAATTTTATTGGATTGTTTTCGAGATATTCCATTTTTCGTTCGAAAATTATCTCATGACAATTTCGTGCTTCCAAAAACACATGAAAAACATATTTATAAAGAGTAATATTAGAAAAACAACTTAAGATCCTCTCCTTTTACATGTTATACCTTCTTTTTCCTCAATCCTTACATTTCTCTTTCTAAAGGCCTTATCACACGTACACGTTTGGAGCAATTTTCAACCGATTCCGAACAATTTCTACCTAGTTGCCATAACAACGGCTCCGAACAAATTTTCTCAGTGAGCTGAAAAAGTTGTTCCAAATAAAATTGGAATGAAATTCCAGCAAATGGGATTCTTTGGCACCCTACGTCATAAACAAGATGGCGGCTTAGGTTTCGTCAAATGCATCAGATATGGCTTAAAATATTTTAATGGTGTAAATATTTTAACGGCGTATAATAATTTTTTGAACAGAATGGTGCTCCATTTCTGTTTACGACCATCAACAAAAGTGCAAGTGAAATAAAATAAATAATAATGGATGTTCGTTTTCCGAAACAGAAAAATCGGCGAGTAATTTTTCAATGTGGAGATTGAGCTCGGCGGATGTCAGAGTATGTCGTTTTGTTTGTGGCAACCCTTCACCTTCACCAAGTATGCGTGTGTGATAGGGCCTTAATGGTCCCAACACCTAACACTTAAAAAACACATTTTCAACCTCTACGGGTAGCTTAGGCTGCTAGGCTCCATGACAAATATATTTCTATCAAATTTCAAAATTTATAATAAAGGACAAATATACAGTAATAAGCAGATTTTAAAGTTTTGAATGTATTTTATTACGGTATACATGAAAAATGCAGCATTTCACGTTCAGATCTTACTATATCTTTTAAAGAATGTGAAACTTAAATTGAAATGTTTTGACAAATTATGATGTGAAATAAGTTTCAAATGGTTGAATTTGATTCATAGATTTAAAGTTACGTATTTTAAAATTTAAAGAACAAATAAAAATAATCGCATGAAACTGAGCATTCCGAACCCAAAAGGAAAACAAAAGGGGAGAATATGTGAAGTCAAATCAGAAGAAAAAAAAAAAACAATCCCTAATTAATAAAATGAACCATATTTTTCAGTTTAAAATCAAACCATGCATTATAAACATTTCAATGAGACCCAAAATTGTAATAAAAATAAAGTTTATATGTCACTTACGAACACAAAAGATGCGCAGGAAGAAATAGATAAACTTTTTATGGATTGAATTTAGTCATGTGAAAAAAAGATAGAGAAAAAAGTAATCGAGTTAAATGTTTTGAAAATTAAGGGGAAAAAAATACTGGCATAAGCATAATATAAGGAGTGAAGTTGAAGTATAACTTGGGATCGAAAAAAACTCCCGGGAAACGATGACAATGGACAAAAGAAAACGAATGGAGAAAAAAATAAGAATAATATAGGTAAAAAGTCGTCTGTGCAAATAAAAAGAAAAAAAAATAATAATGCCAAAATTTAAAGAGCATAAAATTGTTTTGATAGTTGATATCATACCATGTGAAATGGTCTGATGTTTTTGTTTTTGTTTTTATTTTTCTCAAACAACACATGTTTTTCAGTAGGGAAAAGTAATTTTTTAAACCTAAGGTGATATTTTTGTACAGTTATGAATAAATATTTAGTTGAAGTATTCGAAGTTGCAGAAAAGTAAAATAAATTACGAAGCTGGAAACAAGTAATTTTTTTTTAGTCCAGCTTCTAACAAATTTTTAAAAACTCGCTTACAAGGGGAAGGGGGATGTATTCTGCTTTACATGACATATAAATTGTTGACTTCTGAAACTTGATTGTTAATTTTTCAATTCAATTAAATATTCTTATTTCATTTTATTAATGTATCCTGATTTTTTTGTTTCTAAGATAAAATAATAGGGTGTCTACAAAGTAGTTGAAAAAAAAAAATGATTTATTGAATGTAATTTACAGGAAAAACAATTTTGTGCGTTTGCTGTAAAATAGAGAAATAATCCAAGTTTACTATTGTCACAGATGTTCGATGTGGCATCCTTTCATTACTCTGCAAATAAATGTCCTATCGGTAAATTACTTTTGTACCAGTTTTGTCAGCATGCTTCCGCAGATCTAACTAATTTCAGTGTATATTCTTGATTTTAGTTCACTAATGAAAGCGGAAAGTGGCAAAGTGTACACTTGATACTTCACAAAGCTCCATACACTGAAATCCAGTGGAGAAAAGATCTGGCGATGATGGTGGTCATTGAATAGCACCTCCATTACGAAGCAAAACTGATACTTTAACATTGAGGTAAGATGTAACGTTGTTGCAGTGGTGACAAGGAGCTTCACTCTGTTGAAAAATGCATCTTCTGGCACTTTTTTTTATTGATGATTAGCAAAAGAAACCTGTAACATCTCCAGATAAACAATTCGTGTAACAGTCTTTTCAGCAAAACAAATGAGCCAATGGGAACTCACTGCACAAAATATTTTCAGTTTGGAATTGTCCCTATCATGTTCTGGGATAGCATGAGGATTCTGCTGTCCCCAAATTCTTACATTATGTCTATTTAAAGTTGTTTCGACACTAAGAATCAACTGTTACGATAAGTCATTATCATTCTCAATATACCTTATAATACCCTTGCAAAATTATTGTGGCTTATTCATACTATCAGGCTTTAGATATTGAATCAATTGCGATTAGTAAGGTTTGAATTTAAGATGCTTACGCAAGACTTTTTAGAAATTGTTGATTATGAAATTCCCAGCACTAAAGCTAGCTAGTGATGCAGATTTGAGGTTTCAATGCTAACCGTCTCTCCTGAAGCTGCAAGTCTGCCTTGAACCGACGAGTCACACATCCCGTTTGAGTAAATCGAAGAAACCATGCTACAATAGTACCTCTTTCAGAGGCTTTTTCTTCTATTCTGCAACAAAATTACATTTTACTTGCACAGGCTCACGTGTCTTAAAACAAACTGATTTTCGTGAAACTTAATATAGCATTTCGCTTTTTCAGCACCGTTGTACATCTGCATTGTCGCAATGCCGAACAAGATTATCGCTTGCTTAATTGACACCTAATACCACCTATGAATAACCATTTAATATATCATTACTAGTCTGACTCGGTTTAATTTCATTTAACATTAGGATCTTAACTTACGAAATAGCCCATCTAATTTGTTGACAGGCATTGTATTAAATACATGTTCTTGTTTTTTATATATACATACATGAAACAAGCAATATAAACAAAAAAAAAATAAGTCAATTCCTAATTAGATCACCAAAAGTTTTATTTTAGCTACTTTTTATTAAATAGTTACAATTAATATAAATATGTATATACATGACAAAATCACAATATTAAGTGATAGTTAATTTTTATCAATTGTCATTAAGGTATCGTATTGTCATCCAAAACAATCGTGTATATAAAATTTCAGTCCAACTGAATGCTTTAAAACGTGAGAAAAAAAAACCTTTTCAAGTTTTGACTAAAGTCGCCAAAATGGTTGCTAAGTCATCAAAAATGATGCTAACGTGGCTGTATTTGTAATTCCTTAAATAATCAGTTTTAATCAATTAATTTTTATTAATTATAATTAAATTATTTTATTGTCATCCAAAATAATCATGTATATAAAATTTCAGCTCAGTTGAGCGCTTTAAAATGTATTTAATTAACGATTGAAAATTCCACCAAGATAAATAAATAAGTAAATAAATAAATAAATATAGAGTGTGACCTAATAGTAGGAATTGAAAAATAATTATTTAACCTCGGAAAACAAGTCTTGATATACAGGTATAGGACAAAATAATAACAAGACCTTCGAATTAGTAAGGGGGTGGATTATCTTTGGCTTGAATGACAGTTTACATTTGACGTGGGATTGACAAATAAAGGTCTTGAACAAAGTTCATCGTAATTCAAACCCATTCCTCGTACAGGGTCATCTCAAGTTCAGATAGTGTGCGTGGAAGAGGAATCCGAGCACGGACTTCGTTTTCCAAAAATCCCTACAAACATTCATTGATATTCAGATCAGGTGACTGGGGACACTACGTTAGATATTTCAATTCATAATCATGCTCATGTGATCATGTTTGAACACAGTCGGGCGTGTCAACAGGAGCGTTGTCATTTTGGAACACAGGACGTTCTCCTGGATAGAGAGTCTGAAGCATAGGGGAGGATGATCTACGAGGATGCTCCAATGATGGTCGACTGTCATTCTCCCTCTCAAAATAACAAAGATGGGAAGATATTGTGTTCCACACCATCACAGAATCCCGTCCATGTTTTATGGTTGGAACCAGGTAGTCAAAATGAAAAGCTTTTGCCGGTGTTCGCCACATGAACACATGTCCGATGGCTTGGAATAATGTAGATGAGGATCAGACCAGATAACTTGTTGCCTTTGCAGTTGTGTCCAGTTCTTAGGTGGTCTCGGCCCCACTGTAGTCTCTTCATAAAATTCCGTGCTGAAACTAATGGTTTTGGAATAGGTACTCTGTCATGAATGTTCATAGCATGCGTTCGTTTTCATGGATTTGTGGTTCTGAATATAAGTATTTATCTGGGACGTTATTTGTGGCAGTGTAGTCTTGCGGTTCCGGGCAAGTATTCTCTTCAACACACATCTATTATGGTCCTTTAATTTCGACTTTCGTTCACTGTTGTGCTTCGCAGAAGACACTTTACCACGTTTTTATAGGCTGTCACAACCCTTGACTCAGCTGACCTTGAAAACCCACTAGGTTGGCTTTTCTGGACACGGACGCACAAGCAATATGAGCTCTAGGTACCATGCCTCTTTTTAAGTTGGAGAGGACGGGCATATAACCACGCTTCGCTAGGAACAGAATTTTCTTATTCAACTTGTGACGGATCTTTACGGAATATTCTTACTAATCTTCTTGGGGAATCTTTGGACTAGCATTCGCGTTTCATTTATAGCCATCCCTCTCGAGAAGAAACCTTATGCATTATTTTTATTTTTTACAATTCGACGATTATTCTTTTTAATAATTACCATTTAGTTATACTATGTGATTATATATTATTTCTAATAACCGTTATAAAATCGTACTATATGAATATTATATATAATTATGATAAAATAAAATTATAAGATTATATTATATGCTGCTTATTAGTTCATGTTACTTTTTATTACATAATATTATTATTCATTATTTATTGATTGATCTAGGTTATTCTCAATCTCTTCCTATATTTTTCATTTGAAATACATTTCAATGTATTTCAAAACAATTTTAAATTATTGTGTATCATTAAATTACCACTAGGCCGCCATATTGGATTTCCTTCCAGCAACAAGAAGCGCTGCTTGGCGTGATCCTCATCACGCCAAGTAACACTTGGCGCTATTATTACCCCGTTATCAAATTAGTTCCTAAATAACTTCAAAGCTTATGATGTTTTGCAGAATAAGGTATATGGATTGCACCAGCAATCCTCAGCCCTGTATCTGGAAATGCGAATCGTTGTGTCAAAAACTTGACTAAGAGACTGGAGGCGTGGCTTCGGAGGGATCGGGCCAATGGTGAGGCTTTGTCAAGGAAGTTCATTCTCTTCATTGGTTGGCTGGTGGAAGTTGGAAGTAAGCTTTGGAATGACTACACTAGTGGAAATTTATGTTTAAAAGTAGAAATAAAATAAAGAAATATTGAAATTAAATTTAAAAGAATTTAATAATTTAGAATATGTGAGTACTAATAGGAGACTTTTTAAGTTAAAAAGCGAGAAAAATTCATTTTTCTTAAATCATTGCTTCCATAAGGAGGCAAGTTTTTTATCGAATAACTTCAAAGCACAATAGCATGGCCTACATACATTTCAGGTCCTTTCGTAAAAAGTGGTATGCACGTTATACGAAGAATATACCTAAAAATTAAAATTTGAGCTTGATAGCTTGAGTGAAGCTTTTTTGGTCTTTTAGAAAAGTAATTTTTAAATGAATTTAAAATGATTTTATTAAACATAATTTCTTCTTATTTGTATATTCACGCGCTTATATTTTCTTTTTTAAATATTTCAATATCTTTACGTTGAAAAGAGTAGTATATTTATATGGCAGTATAGGTTGAATTACCAGACTGACGTACAAATTTGCAGTCAGTGTGTTTGGGACAGCAACTATAGTGATCCTGCTGTCACAGGACATTGCTCCGCAGACCATGACTCTAGGTGTAAGTTCTGAGAGTCTAGGTCGCATGCAGTTTGTTTGTAGGTGTTCCCCTGTTCTCTTTCTGATCAACACGGCCATCATTGAACCTAAAACAAAACCTGCTTTCATCAGAAAACACAACGGATATCCGTCCTCCAGTGAGCTCTGGCTTGACACCACGGGCGTCACAAATGGCAATGGCGTGTAGTCAATGCAATACACGCTACAGAGCACCAGGGACCGAGCTGTCTTCTAAAAGTCACTGTGGTACCAACTGCAGCTCAAATTTCTGCCGCAGGTGCAGTACGATGCATCACACCCGTACGCCGTATACGTCGGTCTTCCCTGTCAGTAAGTGCCACGTGGTCGCCTGGAACCCGGTCTTCTTGAGGCAATACCATCTCTTGAGCACTGCTCCTAACAATCATACACAGTGGATACATTCCTCTGCCAAGTCTTTCTGCAAAATTGCGGAAAGAAAATTCACCTCCTTGTAGCCATATTCCACGACCTCGTTCAAACTCGGTAAGCGGTTGATAACAGCTTCTTCGTCTACATGCACGCATTCTTGGCTAACATCAACTTTATACGTCAAATTTCACAGACAAATAACGCTCATGAACTTTACAGCAAGCATTTAAAGCAACTCAATTTTTAAATTCTGAGTGGCGCTTCTAGCGCCCCACTTAAGAACTATCCTTAAATCATGATTTTTTTTGAAAAATTGACAAATTTTTCTTATGATTTTATTTTATAGACCATCTTATTGTATTAATAAAAATATCAAGTTTTTTTATTTTCCATTCACTAAAACAAAAACTACAGGTGTTTTAGTAAAAGCAGATGCCATAACTTTTTTTACACAAGATGTCAAACTTTGAAACACGTTTTACTGGAAATGTGTTTTTTTCGAAAAGCTCAAACGAGGATGGCGATTGCTTAAAAAGTCTTGAAAATAATTTAAAGAAATTTTTGTATATGTTCTGTATAACAGTGGAAGTGTTTTGACGTTCAGATTTATCAATCACTGTCTTATTACAAAATTTTCAGTCCTTAATGAGAATATGATCGCTGTTTTTTTAAGCAATTTCAAATAATCACTAAGATAAAGTACTCTAGTTTTTGTAAAACTTAAAATATCTCTTATACTGAAGGTTATTTCAAACATGAATATCAAAGTAACACATCAAAATTGAAAAATTGAGAATTTGTTTATATAGTTTTTGTAGAGAGCGGGCCCTGTTTATGTAATTTTTTGTACATTTTCAACATTTTTTCCCATTTTAATAATAATTTTTTTTCTGCTTTCAATTTTAGGATTTTTTCCTTAAAACATACTAAATAAATCTAAAAATCGAAAAAAAAAAATTCCCATATCTCCATTTTTTCAAAAAAAAGTTGTCACAAGTAGTCGGAATACCTTAAGTGTGAAATGTGAAATTTGAATTAATGTCATCTTTCAGATGCATAAACATGCCTACCAAATTCCGTGTGCCTAACAAAAGTCTTTCTTTGCTTTGGGATTTTTTTTTATCTTTTCGGTGGATATATAGTATTAATTGAAGATTTTTGAAGATTTTTCAATTTTTATTTTCCTGAAGATTTTGTTTCTTTGCTGACTGTTGAGTATAGTTATTACTTTCTGTCTTTCCATTTAAAGAAGAAAATGTATCTAAATAATTATTTCCGATATTTCTTTTGGATAATTGGCATGTAAGCTGATATTTGTTTTGTGGTATTGATTTAAATTAATTACGTTCTGTAATTTTTTTTCAAACTCAGATAAAAATTAGTTTTTTACTTGCTAAACTAATAATACATTACATTTACAGTTCAAAGAAGTTAAGGAAAAATTCACTTTATTATTTATTACAATGCTATTTTAAAATAAGGAAAAAAAACATTTTTGAAAGACAAATTAGAGTTATTGATACTACAGTGCTCTAGAAAAGAAAGATAAAATTACTCATTATTGAAAATGCAACAAATTCCTGAAAACTTTTTATGAAATAGTATATGTTTACTTTAGAATTAATTAAAATTTTTGCATTCGAAAATTATGTACATTCCCTTTAGAGCAAAAAAATCTTTAAAAAGTAATTTTAAAATTTAATAATAATAAAGTTACTCATTATTGAAAATACAGCAAGTTCCTGAAATTTTTTATGAAATAGTATGTTTACTTTAGTTAATTAAAATTTTCGAATTAGCAAAATATGTACATTCTCTTTTGAGCAATAAACTCTTTCAAGGTTGCATTGATTTAAAAAAGTAATTTTAAAGTTTCCGGTTCCAAAAATAATTAATTCTAACTATAAAGTATCTTTTCAAATGTATTCTGAATTCCAATTACTGTCATTCTTTTTAATAAAATAGAAATAAAAAAGTGTTTGAGATTTTCGAATACTCTTATTTTTTCTATCTCGACCACCTACATACAATTTCCATTAACAAAAATGAAAAGGAAATTAGTTATTAATTTTGAAAGTTTTTGCCAAAATTTGATACGGACTTTTACTTGATAGTTTTACATACAAATAATTTTTTTGATATGAAGTAAATCTAAAAAACTCTATATGGCTTTTCTGTATTATAAGCTATTAAAATTTTAATTTTTTGGAAGGTGTTAATATTTCATTGTATTTGATTTTAAATAGGTTGTTTATTGTGATATATTTTTGAGTACGAAATATTATGAAAACTACAATTGGAAAATTCCTATACATTTTTTTAACAATAACTTGCAAAAAAATATTTTAAAGATCATTTGTAGATAAATCTGAAATTTGTTATTTAAGTATGCTCTTAAGATATGAATGGTTACAGCAAAATGAAAAGCGTTGAAGGATCAAAATTAAATGAGTAAATATTTTTATACACTGAAATTACTTTTAATTCTTTTGGCGTTCTGTTACGAGATAATTTGAATTAAAATATGTATACTTGCATTGTATAATAAAAATAATAGTTCGTGATTCAGTTTTATATTAATGAATGTATTTTTATTTGTTGTTTCGACTCCTTCACTGAAAAGGGAAATAATAAATATTTAAATTTAATTGCTTTTATACCTGGGTGTATTTAGTTTAATCCAAAACATATTCGAATTTTTTATTTTTTATTTTCTTAAGGTATCCGACTACGTTCGGAACCATGATTTTAAAAGGCATAATGGATAATTTTTATGATATTTTTGGTCACTTTTAGATTAAATACAATAAAATTGTTTTAAGGACATTATGATAAAATATTTTTAAAAAATATTTCGGCAAAATTAACTTAGAATAACCTTTTTTCAAAATGTTCTCCTTTTCTGAATATTTTATTGTATTTAAAATTTTGTTGCTTAGCTCAGACCGCTGTACAGAGGCTCAACTAGGAGTTTTGAAAAATTACATTATTTTCAGAGTTACAACCCTTGAAATAATTATCGGCGTATTTTCTTAAAATTTCTCCCTTTTGTTTTCGTAAAAAATGGATAAACCGACTTCCGAGTTTTGCGTTTCAAAAGTCTAGTTGAGCCTCTGTACAGAGGTCTGAGCTGAATACAGGCAAAATATTAATCAATAGAAGCATTTCAAAAGGAAAACACTTGAAAAATGTTATTCTAAGTTAATTTTTTCCAAAATATTGTATTTAAATAACTTTTTTTTGTCAAAATGTGTCCTTAAAACAATTTTATACATGTATTCTAATCTAAGTGATACTAAATATCATAAATATTATCCATTTACACACTTTTGCAAAATCACGGTTCCGAACGTAGTCGGATACCTTAAACTTTTGAGGAACGAGGGGTTTTCTCATTTTCACCTATAGATGTGGGAGGAAGGAAAGGAAGACTAGCCATATACAAAAACAATCTATTTATTGATCACACAATTAGAAACACAATTTAGGTAATTTTAAATAAGAGATGTGCGCCCAATCTAAGCAATATGCGGATAAATAACGAGATACGCAAAGTTTGAGAACACTTTAAATATCGACCCCTTATTTCAGGATCGAATCTACTTTCCTAATTATCTGAACACTAATTAAACTCCAGTGACCAATCGCTCACTTCAATTCTTTCATGTAGCAAATATCTGAAGTACACTATAAAATTGAATAATACCTTATCAGTGGCAACCTATCCTCTCTTTCAATTAAAAACCTAGACTATATATAGCTGACCTAATTTGAATAATCAGAGTTTCTTCTTCAGAGGGTTTGTTGGGAATAAACTAGATTTGAAAGACCAAAGATTTTCCAATAGGATTTTCTTAGCGGAAGGACGCGGATAGAGCCGTCACAAACTTAAATTAACTTGAATGTTTGAATATTATTTATTTCCTCTCCTTAAATTATGTTTTTAACAATAAAGGGAAAAAAGAAATTATATTTGGGTTTGTTGCCATTTCTTTTGCTTCGTGCCTGATTTTAGAATTACTCTTTAAATACTAGTATATTTCTTTTTGCTGAATATGTGTGTTAGGTATACATGTGTTCTTAGTCGGACTCAATAGATTCGCTTAAAAACGGAGAATATTAATCTATTGTAATAAAATTATATTATTTAATACACAGTAATTTTGAAAATTAGATTTTAATTTTTTTTTATTAATCCAAAGCTCCAAAACGGAATTTCTTGCATTAAAATTTTTTTTTTGAAGAAAATTACAATGTCATTGAAAATTTTATTATAATATCTTTCAAAAGAATGTTTCTCTCTGTACATGTAAAAAAATTTTTTCGTGATACTGTAATAAATTTATTTACGCCTAAGGTATAATTAGTGAAAATGGGTCTCGAAAAGTTGTATGTATTTTAAGAGGAGCACCAAGAACGATTTGCTTAAGGGTTCTCCTCCACTCGAGGGGACCTGGATATGCCCTTCGTACTCAAAGGTACGCAATTCCCTGTAAGATGGGCATTTGTCATGATTATTAATAAATCACAGGCAAGTATTTAGAAAAAGTCGGATTATGTGTAACAAGGAATGAAACGATATTTACTCGTAGACAATTGTATGTGGCTCTGTCAAGATGCAAAAGCAAAGACAATAAAAATTTAGCAAAAGTTAGAGGAAAAGTTAATTAGTAACATTGTTGTGTTGAAGTGGCACTAAATTGAAGTACAAATTAAAATGCGGAGAGGAAGACTTGAAGTTTATTTTTTCTACTGCTTGTAACATATTAAAAAAAATAGAATGTATATAAAATAGTTTTACAATGTTAGCAATGAACCGTTGTATAAGTTGTACAATGGGGGGTTTGTCCAATGTTAGAGGGACAGAAATAATCCAATAGTTATATACATTTTAGTTTTGCGGTTTCTTTGAAATGATATTCACTCATACATTAATCTCGCTATTCTGAATAAAATCTTTTAAAAATATCATTGCTTCAATTATACACTATCTGGCCAAAAGTATCCGGACACCTAGTGGTATGGACTAAGAGCGTCCTGAGGCACATAGTAATATGATGTTGATCCCTCTTTTGCATGGAAGACAGCCTGCACACGTTTGGGAAGACTTTCGATTAATTTTTGATAGATGACCATAGGAATTGCCTTCCAGGCGTCCATCACAGCTGAAGTGAGGGCTTGCAGTCAGGATGGTCGATTTGGCTGGCTACGTAATCTGCGCTCTAATTCGTCCCAAAGGTGTTCTATGGGATTTAGATCGGGGCTCTGAAAAGGCCAGTCCAGTTTTTGAACACCCATTTCGTCAAACCACATCTGTGCAAGCCTCGATGTGTGAATGGAGCAGTTATCCTGCTGGAAGAGAAATGAGCCTTCCCCGAAATATTGCCATAGAGTTGGGAATGCAGCATCGTCAAGAATGTCCAAATATATTTCAGAGTTCATGTTTCCAATCACAGGAACTAACGGACCCATGCCAAACCATGAGAAATACCCCCATACCATTATGCTTCCACCAACAAACTTAGCAGTCGGCACAATGCAGTCACTAAAGAAAGGTTCGCCGTGCATCCGCCAAACCCAGACGCGTCCATCCGACTGTCGGCGAGATTCATCACTCCAAAGAACAGTTTTCCACATGTCCGCAGTCCAATGACGGTCAGTTTTACACCAATGCAATCGATGCTTCGCATTCTGTGGAGTGATGTTTGGCTTTTGAGCGGCTGCACGACTATGGAATCCCAAGGTTTTTAACTCTCGACGGACAGTCCTGCTGCTAACACTAATTTCTGATGAACTTTGGAAATCCTGAGAAATTTCCACCAACGAGGACTTGTGACTTTGTAATTCACTACCCTTTTCAGAGTTCGGCTGCGTTCACCATGTATTTTTGGCCAACCGGTTCGTTTTTCTGCCGTTTCACTCTCTGCCTCGACGTTCCCCTTCTAAATTACATCACTCACAGTGGATTTAGGCTTCTGTAGAATATCCTCAATCTCACGAACAGATTTCCCACAAAGGTGGCATCCCACTATACTGCCATGACCAAACTCACTAAGCTCCTTTGACTTACTCATTGCCTCACAAACGCATAAATACAATCTGACAAACCACTACCAACACTTTTATAGCTTTCAATTACGTCACTCGCCAGAACTACTTGTTTAAGGTTTGTCTGGATACTTTTGGCCAGATAGTGTATTTTAGATCAGGGGAGGGAAAACATCGTCTCTTGGGGCCCCATATGGCTCACCAAGATATATATTAAATGTTTTCCATATTTTATTTCACATATATTTATGAGCAAAGTGTTCCTTTCTCGAAGATCAATAATATTATATGCCCCTATTTAATTTAATTCATATATTTTGATTTTTATGGTATAATTTATACCTTGTCTGAGATTCAAAGTTACCTAATGAATGCGATACTTTAAAAAAGATGCTTCCCTCAGCTTCCACAATGTAGTCTTAGGGCCAAAACAATTGGTCACCCATATTTTAAATTCGTATTTATGCAAATTAGTGTGCCATGCAAATTTACGTTTTGAATTATGTGTGTTGGAAAGTTCGACGGTGAATGTTTTGAAAATTACAATATTTGTATGACAATTTTAAACTGAAAGAAAAATTTGGGAATGTTTCTTTACTGGAGTTTTATAAAGATTGTGAAGAACGAGATATTCTCTCATTCTCGCCTAGACATGTAAGGGGAAGGGAAGGAAGACTAGCCATAACCAAAAACAATCTATTTATTGATCACACAAGCAACACAAATATCAACACAATTTAAATAATTTAAAAGAGAAGAGATGTTCTTAAATTGAGCAATATGTGGAATAATAGCAAGATATTTAAACTATGAGAAGACTTTAAGTATCGGCCTACTTAATTCTAGATCGAATCTATTTTGCAATTATCCGATCACTACTTACACTGCAGTGACCAATCATCTTTAATTCCTTCACTTATCAGATTTCTTCACTTATCTGAAATACAAAACTGAATAACTCCTGATCAGTAGTAATCTATCCTATCTCCTCACTTTCTCTCCACTAGCTAGACTATATACAGCCAACCTTATTTACATAATCATGGCTTCTTCTTCAGAGGGTTGTGAATAAATTCGAATTGCCCACCAAAGATTTCCCAAGATGATAAACGAAAGGAAGTGAATAGATCCGTCACAAGATTATCTACCATGCGATAAATAACCTAATTTTCACAATCATGCGTTAGTAATGTCTTCAGCTTTTGGCAGTACCTATATTTGTGAACAATTATTTTTAAGAACCAAGCATACAAAAATAGGGACAAAAGATCACTGACAAACATCTTGAAAATGCATTAAGAATTGCAACCTCATCTATTGACCCCGATATCGATTTGCTTGTTCGACAAAAGCAAATGCATCCATCTCATTAATTTGAATTTTTTCCATCTTTATGAAATCAAAATGAAATGAAACAAAACTTTTAAATTTAAAATAAGTATGCGGATTTATTTATATATAATTCAAATTAAATATATATATATATATAAAAAGTTAATTTATTTTAATAAAATTATATAGTTAATTTTTTTATTTCAATTTGTACAAAAAAATGCTGTACATGCCAATCAGCAATTTTTTTTAATGCGGCCCTCAAACGATCACAGTTAAGACACCAAAGATTTAGGTTCATACTTATGTAAATTTATGTGGCAGCTTCTAGATATTGTGAAAAAACATTTGTCGCAATGACAGCATTTTGGCCGCATAAATATTTTAGTTATTTTTACATGTTTCGTTTATATCAGATTAAAGTGTGTGTGTGTTTTTAAATAAAACTATTTTTCTATTAAACACAGTATTTAGTTCTCTAAATCTTCGCCAATTTATTTATCGACGAACCTTTACGAAAGGATTATGCGCGGAATTTATTCCCACGCAAGTGCGGAAAAGAAGGCAACAAGGGACACTTTTCGATTTGGCGATGCCTTTTTGCTTAGAGAAATTGGTAAATACACATAAGCATACAACTTAGAATTTGAATTAAAAAAAGTATTAAATTTTTTAATTCAATTAATATATCATTTTTCGTATTGATTGATTTCAATATTTATCCACGCAGGAACATATTAAATTCCATAACGGTATATTTTGGCTTTTCAGAAGAAATAATTAAAGCTTTTAGTTTTATTCAAACGGTTTTTTTTTTAACTTAATTTCTTAGGATTGGTATTCATGTTCATATATTTTTCAATTCCTACTATTAGCTCACACTCTCTATATATTTTTTATTTATCTTGTTGGAATTTTCAATCGTTTGTAAAATACATTTTAAAAAGCTCAATTGAGCTGAAATTTTATATACATGATTATTTTAAATAACAATACAGTAATTCAATTATAATTAATAAAATTAATTAATTAAAACTAATTATTCAAAGAATTACAAATACAACCACGTTGGCATCATTTTTGGCGACATAGTGACATTTCTGGCGGCTTGTGTCAAAATTTGAAAAGGTTTTTTCCTCACATTTTAAAGCGCTCAGTTGAGCTGAAATTTTCTATACGCTATTGTTTTCGGTAAAAATATGATGATTTAACTATAATTAATTAAAATTAATTCACTGAAAAAAATTGTTTAAAGAATTACAATGGCTACGTTGGTTCATTTTAAGCTTGAGTCAAAACTTTACATTTTTTATCATGTTTAACATTCGGTTAAATGAATTTAATACAAATTGTTTTGGATGACAAACGATACTTTAATGAAAATTAAAATTAATGACCACTTAGTTTTTGATTCTGTCATATGATATACATATTTATAAAAATTTATTATTATTATAATTATTATATTAATTATTATTATTGTTATATATATTAAATATTATTATTAATTAATTTAATAAAAAGTAGCTAATATAAACTTTTTCTTTGTTGATCTAAGTAGGAATTGACTTAAAAAAAGTTTTTTATATTACTTGTTCTTTAAATATTTCAGTATTTGTAAGTGGAAAATAGTCTAAATATTCGAATATATTAATAATATTTAAAATTCAGTCATATTATCTATTATTTTTGAAAGCTAATTAATATAATTTTGGTTGAAAATATGAAAAATAATGACTTTGGTCTAAGATATAATGAATTGTATAAAATATTCATTGCAGTATACATATTGTATTAACTGAAAAAGTTTACATCTATGGAGAATTATTGATTTTTACATTTGTACTAAATAATTACCAATTTTTTAAGTTTTTTTTTTGCTTCAGAACATTCGGCATTATTATTATTTTCGCTCCATTTAAAAGGAAAAAGTATCCAAAAAAATATTTTTCTGGTTTCTTCAGGATTACTTACATGTAAGACAATAAATTTGTTTGGGGGCATTCATTTTGGTTAATTACGTTTTCAAATTGATTTTTTTTTTTGAAAACTCATATAAAGATGAGTTTTCTGTTGAGCTAATAATGAATTATCTTTGCAGTTAAAAAAAAAACAGCTTTATTGTTCATTAATATTCTATAATGAAGTAAATAAAATATTTCTAAACACAAAATAATTAAAGGTCTTCAATGCTCTAGAAAATAAAAATAAAATTATTCATTATTGAAAATTTAACATGTTTCTTGTAATTTTTATTATAAAATAATATATTTACTTTAGAATTAACCCAGGACTTCTCGCGTGAAAAAAAAACGAACGAGACTTCATTCACAGGGTACCTCATACCCAAAGATGTTTACATTATTTTTTTACCGTAAAATTTCCATGCAAGGGTAAAAATGGAACAAAAACAGGAAATACAATATGTTTATTATACTTTTCACACGTAAATTTGGTTTTTCTGTTCCTCTTTTTAGTGCATTCAGTACATTGTTCATGCACTTTAATTTTCGTCGCGTGAGTGCGATGTTTTCACTGGATCTTAATTATTTTTTTTTAATTTCGTAGAAGCATAGCTTGCTGATTTCTACATTCTTTATATTCTTATGTAAATTGAAATGCAAAACACTTCAAAAATCAACGTCTGGTTCGATGTTCAGAAGTTGGTTTCCGACTAAAGAAAATAATTTGCGCATTTATTGTCGCAACGTTCAACAACACAAAATTTTGTCATGTAAGGGTTAATTTTCTAGCCATTGATAGATTGGTATTTTACAAGGACGATAATTGCCCCCTCATTTAAAAGATCTGTCGATTTCAGTGGAGGGAAACATACGCTCTTTATTCTTTATCATTTGATTCTTCCTCATCATAACCGTGAAGAGAATTGTTTCATCCCAGAATACAGTTGTACTTCATCTATTAAATATTATATTATTAACTTATTAAATATTTTTTCATCATAACTACAATAATACGCCATAGTATAAGGAAGATTTAAAACGTGCTCATGCATTCAGAACTGTAACGTTGATTCACGCCGGGATGACAAACCGAAGAGGCGGGATCCAAAAAAATACTTTGAACTTTTCCTACAAGCTAAGGCCCCTTAAAGGAAGTGATCTTAAAGTCAGCTACAAAAGTTACTATTCATTATCCGAAAAAGTTTAGAAGGAGTCTTGAAAAAGGTTAGGGGGGGTGTATGACATACCCTGCATGAGAAGTGCCAGGTTAAGTAAAACTTTAGAATTTGAAAATAATATATATTCGCTGAGAGTGATAAAACCTTTCAAATTTCCATTTTTTTAAAAAGTAATTTTGAAGTTTTCGGCTCCTAAAATAATTAATTTTAACCCTACATTATCCTTAAGGCTTCCGATTATTGTCATACTCTTACTAATAAAATGGAAATCCAAAGCATATTTGGGAATTTCGATCCTTCCATTTTTCACTGCCTTCTAAATATGAATTCTAGGAGCCCAAATAAAAATAAGATTGTTCTTTTAATTTTGAAATTTTTTTTACCAGATTTTGAGGAGGACTTTATTGTGAAGTTACAATTTTCACTTTTAATCAGTTTTAGGCAGTAACACGGTTTTATAAGTCAATAATTTTCCTTACTTAATTAGTGATAGTTTCGCTTAAAAGAGAGATAATTTATTTGATATGAAATGAACGTGGAATATTCGATAAGTTTTTCTGTTTTATAAGTTATTAATATTTTCATTTTTCTCAGGGGTGTTAACTTTCTCTAGAGGGCTGAAAATATAAACAATTTTCAAATAAATATAACTCTTTGAAATTAAAATTAAATAATTCAAATCTTTTGCACATTTTTTAAAAAGGAATGGAACTTCAGAAAAGTGTAAAATGTTTAAAATACAATCATAATTTTAAAAATTATAAGTATATTAAAATAAAGAACATTTCTAAAAGAAATATTAATTTAGTTTTACGTTGCGCATACTATTTACTAAAATAGTAGCTTTAATTACTAGCAATAAGTTGGTTTATAAAGTTAAATGTGTCCTTATTACACTGTAGTATTTTTATATAAATAGAATAATTAATTATATTTTTTAAAAAATAAAAAACAAATACAATACATTTTTTTAATATTCAATATTTTTCAAATATTTTGAAATATAAAAGATATATTATTCTTAAATAAAGTAGGGTTTAAAGAGTAGGATACATTTTATATATTCTTTAAATTTTATACATCAAAGGCAATTATTTCAGAAAATAGCGTGCGAAATTACTTAATTACTTAATATTTACAACAAAATTGTTTCTTATTTTCACATGCTTATAATTTTTAAAATTATGATTATATTTCTAAAATTTTGTACTTTTTTGAGACACCAATTCTTTTTTAATAATGAGTAAAAGATTGGAGTTATTTTATTTAAATTTAAAGGAATATACCTGTTTGAAAATAGTTTATATTTTCACCCCTCAGAGACAAAATTAACACCCCTAAGACCTCTTAGGTGTCATTTTATCATTGTACTTGATTTCAAATGGGCTATTTCTTGTGATATATTTCTGAGCATGATATAATACGTAGATTGCAATTGGAAAATTCGCATACATTTTTGAGCAATTTACAAAAAATACAATTGAGAAATGTGCAAATAGTTTTGTATGCTTCAATGTTTGATGAACGTATTTCAGGACGATTTGTTATAAGCAGCTAGCACACAACCGCGTATTGTAAATGAGTTTCCATGACACCAATCAATCTATGATATCAGAACCGAGCCACTTGAATTACATATTGCACATTTGCTGAGCTTAACTACTTGTTTTATAGGTAATGTTCAAAGACTAGTATTTGTTCTTCTTTTTGGATGTCAGTCACTGGGTGAATGTCTAGATTTCTAGGAGACAAGCAGCTAATCTTAACACTCGGTTGAACACTAAACCAACCTGCACGAAAGTTATGGAGTGACGGACTACAGATGGCACATTGGCTGTTTTTAACTACTTGGTTTATAGTGCGATGTTCAGTGACGAGTCTTTGTTCTGGTTTTTGGATGGCAGTCACTGGGTGAATATCTAGAGTTGTAGGAGACATGCAGCTAATCAACATTCGGTTGAACACTAAACCAACCTGCCCGGATGGTAGGGGGTGGATATCAGAGTGACAGTAAGGCCTTTAAAGTATTAAGATACATTAGCTTACCTTACATTAAATAAAATAGGAATTCTTTTCTTTCGAAATATTTATATAAAACCACGAATATCTAAAAAGAAAATTTAAACGTTACTGCATTTAAATTACTGATGTTCAATTTGTAAAATAAATTTTATAAAATCACTGGAAAATAACACCCAAAGCTATACTTTCAGAACAGAATCTGCTTTGCGCTTAGGGTGCCATATTGCTGGTTTAAAAATAAGAATAGAAAATGCATAAAAAAAATCTGATCGCTTAAAAATTCATTTGTCCTTGTCTTTTTATCACTCCCATCTTAAGAAGTACAATCACTTTTTAAATTATTCAACTATTAATCAAACTGAAGAGAATAAGCTGAAAATAATACAAATTAATGAAAACCTTGAAAAGAACAATGTACTCTACATCCCTTATTATTTAATAAACATAACTGTATGTTTTACCAAAGAGATGACTAAATTATTATCACCAAACATATTTTGAATTTCTCGTTAATATTTAACTAACGGAAATAAATCTTTGCTTAGTTTTCTATGCTTCTATTTATAAATTGTTTGATCATTAGAATTTTAAATGACTGATATTTGGTCAGCACGTCAAAGTTTTAATGTAACACACCTTAACAATCGATTGATTATTTAAAACAAGATACCTATTACTAACGACAATTATTCTACATTAAAATTTTAACCTTCATATCGATCTTTGCTTTTTCTGTAAGTACCCCTATAATTTTCATTCTTCCGAAACTAAATCTTAAGCTAAATTAATCATTCCCAGCAGTTAACAAGAAGTCATGACATTTGATACGTTCTCCGAGGAATCATTAATAATTTAACCACTTATTTCAAATCCCCTTCTTGGTAAATAAGTAATAGGAGAGAAATCCCGTTTATAATTTATTCCCAAGGTGAATTGTTTCTTACTATTTCGCAAGATGAAAGCATTCTCTGTACTTGTTTGCATGCCATTATTCTAAAATTCTTGATTTAATTTAAACTGACATGAAGTAGTTCGGGCAAAAATCATAATTAAACAAGATTATTCAGTTACTAGCATCCAAAGGACGTAAAACTCTTGGATGCTTTTCACAATATACCAAAATTGATTTAATTATTCTCTTCGTCCGACTTCTCAACAAAGGAATGGATAATCAGATGCATTTTATACTTCTAGCTCCCCTTAAATTATTAAATAGACCGAAGAATGACTGGACTTGTAAGGGATAATGGCTGAGATCTAATCTTAATAATTGTATACATTTTAAGAGGGAACTTTGTCACGAGTGGTGGTTCGAAGCAAATTAGGGCAAAGTATCTAAGTGGTGAAAAGGATACTGTTAATTTATCTTTAAAGAAGGATGGAACTCTTCAGTTTTGAATTTTAAAGAATAATGGTTGGGTTATATTGAAGGAAATTTTTGAACTATATAAGTGAGACTTTAATAAAAAACAACATTTTGGAAAATGGCTCTAGTAACTAGTTTGATAGTAAAATAAGGAAAAGAAAGTTCTGATATGAATGGTGCTGTTGTTAAATATTAACACTAGAATGTCCGGGATTTCGAATTACCATTTAACGTCCACCAGTGTCATTTCGACACCGCGATATAAAATATATGACATAATTATAACTAAATAATTGCAGTACTACGGTTCTCCAATAGTTCAGTAGGGATTAGTTTTAAGACTTTTCAATATTATTTCATGTAATCATCTTATATTTGGACTCTTATATCATAAAAAACTGGCATTTACATTATGTTTCGCGAAGCTTGTTAGACCACTGTTTTGTCGCAAAATATTTCGAATCGCAAATCTGCCAGAAACATTACTATTATGCGGTATCCATTTTGAGCCATCCCTAGCGATATATATATATCACAATATTTACTGAAATATCAAATACATCAGCACGTTCTTTAGCGCTCTTCACATTCACTTTCACTTAATACTGCAGGAATTAATGCTTCCTTTGTCTATCATTCGGTTCTTCCTGAAAATAAATGAAACATTCAATATTATTAGAGGAGATTAGAATGGAACTTGTGCAGCCACTGTAAGATATGAGATCGGATTTCCCAAACATTAACAAAACACTCAAAAGAAGCTTTACTGACACAGAATATATTAAAAAGAGCATTAATCCCCCTAAAAAAGGGGTGTTGTACTGCTTGTCCATGGGTAAAAGATGTAAAAATTATTTGTTTTTGTCTTCAATATAAGAAAAATATGTGCTTAAAGCGTATGAATACAGTCTGCTCTGAATGTTTGAAAAATGATTTAAATATTATTTTTCTACTTGTTACTATCCTTATCATTAATTATAAAGTATATTTATTACTGGTAATACGTTTTACTTGTGGTTTATGAAAAAATATAAAATTGTGTACTTTAGAATGAAAATTTTGTAGGTTTAGTTTAAATTAATGCTAGTCTCATTTAAATGCAATAAATTTAACAATTTTATTTGTATAATACAAAAACCCTCTTATACTTCATAAATATATATCATAATTGACTTAAAAATTTTTTCTTATTTAAATACACATGTTAAGAGTTTGGGGTGTTCTCTACACCCCGCGAGTAACGACGGTAGAAAAACAGGCGCGAGTGACCTCGGGTTAATTTTATGTCTTCATCGGAATATAAATTAGAACAGGACAACTCACCACCATCTGAATCATTCTCAGAAAGCTCTCGCAATAAATTAGAAATTTCATCGGGGCTTAGATATTTCCCAAGAGTCATCGTTTCAAGGTGTCTTCTCGGCCGCGGTAGCCGAGTGGTATAGGTATCGGACCGTGGCTTGCCTTGTCACGAGTTCGAGCCCAGTACCACTAAAGACCCGCCGTGTAGGGCAGCGATGCACGTTAAATCTGTCGAGCTGAAACGTCCCTCCCGTTGGTGTGGTGTGGTAGTTAGGAGAGGGGGTGCCAGCTCAGGTGTCGTCCACGTCACTTGATCTTGGTTCAAAATTACGTGGTCCGTCGCCAAAAGCCCTAGTGTAGCTGAACAGTGCTACGTTAATATTCAATCAATCAATTAATCAAGGTGTCTTCTCTGCAAAAAAGTTCGAACAAGGCAGATGAGACAATGTTATGTAATTAAACACTTAGACAACGAGTTTAGTATAACCGACTCATTTCCACTGTGAACCCAATAAAATCGCTCAAGATCAAATGAATGTGCGATATTACTTCCGGAAGTTTTGTTTTACTAATGGTATCTGGTTAATGAACTAATTTTTGATGAGCGACAGCTATTTATAATGTTTAAAATTTTCCTTTGGTGTGAAAATGACATCAGTGGACGTAGTTAAGTTGTAAAATCTCTCCTAATTAACCTAAAACCAAAAAACTTTTTCTGTGTAATCACTATGAGAAATGATTAAAAGACACGAAAAATTTCAAATTATAAATGCAGAAAGGAGAATAAACTAAACAAGTTCCCCTGTCCAATTGACATCGAAGGACGTTCTATGTTAAGGGAATAATTTATATTTCAAAAATGAATTTTTATCTCTTTTCGAAATAATTATACGCTATATATTTTGAATAAGCATAATTTTAAGTTGAAGAATTCTTATCTTCTTCAGCACTACAGCCTGCCACAGGCCATGGCTGTCTCCATAAGCCTCCGTAAGATTGCCAACGGTTGACTCCCAAATCCCTAACATTTCTCTCATCCCATCTGGTAGAGGCCTTATGTTTTCGTTCCCCAGAAATAACTCGAATCCTATGCCACCTTGGTCGACCGCACCGACTGGATTCGATTGTTCTTCCTATGATAATCCAAGATTTATTTTTTCAGAACCATAGCCCCATTTCTTTACCCATATTTAACATTTTAAATTATTTTAAAATTATCATTTTTTTTAAATCTCGCATAGCTCCGAGGGATTTTTGAGATTATTTAATGAAACTCGGACCATAGGATCTCATCTTTGAGCTGTTTCATCTGTTGTAATTCATGTGTAGATAGTGGGCTTAGGGGGTGAGCGTTATCACTAAAATTAGAATCACCATCTTTTTCTTATGAGGTTCGATCTTTTGATGACGTAACGATATGGCAGAGATAGAAGGATGAAACTTTGGGATCACCTACTACTTTGTGTAGCGTTGGGATGTACGTGACCATTTATGTCACAGTTGTTCCCCTCCGGGGGAGGAGTTAATTGCGCTTTTCATTTCCCGAGCTAGCGCCACCCCATTTGCAACTACAGACTCCGGAACGGTTGTAATGGATTACTCTTGTGTTTGCTCATAACCAGGCCCAGTTTAAAGTTGCTAGGTGCCCTGTTTCTATTTTATTTAATTGTTTTAAATATTTTAATTATTTTAAAATGACCATAACTCGGGGGCTTTTCATGCGCATGTCTTAATTTTCTCGAGAACAATTCTTCCCGCTGAAACATTCAATATGAGGTCTCAGATATCACATTCGGTTCACTTCATCCCGAGATACAGTCTGATACCCCCATGTTATTGGTCCTATTGTCCCCGTGCGGGGGTGTTTAAATTTATTTAAATTATGATTATCTCAGGTTTGGCTGGTCCAATTGACTGTAGGTTAATATCGTTCACCTCTGCCCATGACCGCCTTTCGTCCTTGCCCCAGCTTGCCCTGCTAAAGATTTTTAGAAAGATTTTATTCTTGTTAAGCCAAAGAAGTATAACTTCTTGCGTGCGTACATAAGTACACACACACCTTTTTTTGTAGTCACTCACGTTGAGAGAAATATTTTTCACTTATTTACATACATTGTTCTGAATAACACTAAATTCTTTATTGCTGTGTGAGAATTATGTGTTTTGTAGGAATTTGCCACCTAACATTTAGCGGTTTAAACTTAAATTTAAATTTTAATGTCGAATGTGTTGATATATGGATAAATTGTTCCCTTTCCTTAATTGTATATAATTTTTTTCAAATCAAAAATGGCTAATTTTCCATTACAAACCTATTTAACTTTGCAAAGCATTATAATATCGAGCATAAAATTAATTTGTGGAACCCGAGATAGTAAACAATAAAGTATTCGCAATCTAATATGTATGAAGAAGGAACGTTTTTTAATATTATTTTATAAAATTATAAGTAAGAATATTACAAGACACAAATATATTATGTACAAATAAAAATTTCAATTTTAACGACTGGGATGAGCTTTAGATTCTTGTGGTTAAACAAGCTTCGTAGAATGCGTCAAACAATTTATAATTATATA
The DNA here is from genome assembly GCA_019973955.1 of Trichonephila inaurata madagascariensis. Taxonomy (NCBI): domain Eukaryota; kingdom Metazoa; phylum Arthropoda; class Arachnida; order Araneae; family Nephilidae; genus Trichonephila; species Trichonephila inaurata. The sequence goes on along the minus strand of BMAV01017012.1, from coordinate 100,946 downwards.
TCATATTATTTATAACTATTTATAATTGTATAACAGATTTATAATTGTCTTTTCGATTTTTTATTGTGACTTGTGGAACTCCTGGATATGCTCTTTAGAACCCCAGGGTTCCGTGGAACACAGTTTGAAGATCACTTCTCTAAGCTGAACTATATTCCACTAACATTTCCATAAAACTGTCACAATTTTCTTTTCTAGAAATTGTATATATGTTACCGTTAAAGGGTGAAATCCGTTATTTCTTTGAATAACTAGGTATTTCATGGAAGAACTAGATCATTCAGTTAAAGCAGTGTTTCTCAAATGGGGGGGCGCTCCGGGGCGCGGGTAACCCTTCAAGGGGGGCGCGAGCATATCGAAAATAAAAGGTTAAAAAAAATTAATTTACTCGAATGAAAAAAAAATACTTTCTGATATAATAAAAAAATACAAATTTTCATTGATATGATTTATATATATCATCTGGTTAAAAAAGGTCATCAAAAATAAAAGATTCTACTTTGAACGCTCATTAGCTATCTTTGATCCTATAACTAAATAAAAAATATATTTTGTTTGCTTTACTGTAATCCTACGATGATAGATTTTTTTTATTACGTTTCTTTTAAGTTAAAATATTACTTTTGCTGGCTTTCTCGAACTTACTGGTATGGTTACCTGCATCCCTTTTTTTTTAGGGAAGTTGTAAATTATATAATTCTGTTGCGCTTTTTTTCACAATGTGAAAGAGTTTTTTGTACATTGATAAGCATATTGAGCACTTTGAAGGATTTATTGGCCAAGATTTATTTTTATGAGTGTACTGAAACATATAATACAAAAATCGTTAATTCTGGGAAAACTGTTTATTTGTTACCAATGACCTTGACAGATAATCCTCTAATATGAACAGTCTTAATGGGAGCTAAAATGAATTGATAACATATCTCCTTTTTTGGGAGTGGCAAACGTTTTTTTAGAATCTTAAGGTACTTGTTTAGACCGAGTTCCCGGCACGACCACTATTTTTCAAAAATATTTTCTTGAACATGCTGCATTTTCCCCTATGAATAACTTAGTGGTTATAATTGTGATGTTGTACGGTTGATTATGGTTTATAAATGTAAATGAGCAGAATCTAAAAAAAGAATTGGGCATCTGTGATCTCTCTGAAAGGAAATTGAAGCTGATCAAACAAGGGAAACACTTGCTGAAATAATGCATATTAAACATGTTAGTGAAAGTAAATTTGAGAAAAGAAATAAACATGAAACGAAAGGAAAATTTTCAATAGCTACATTAAGAACTTTATCAAGAAAATATGAAGCCATAACTGTAGCGCAAAATGCACTTCACCCCTGTCAAAAGACACAAAGAGAAAAAGTTCAACAGGATATTTGTCGATCATCAAAGGATATTAAAATTACAAAAACGTGAACAAAATGTGACAGTTTTGCTTGCAAATAGCTTTCCTGTAATGTTAGCAAAACGTGTCTGTGATTTGTTTCCTTTATTAAGGTCACGCACATTTGGAACAATTTAGTTCAGTTTTATTGGATATTTTCTCAAATTATGAAAGACAAATAGAAAAATCCTTGAAATAGGTAAGTATATTTTCTCTTAGTTAAATTATTCACTGAAATTCTGATTTTTATCTTGTATATTGAAAATAATTATAAAAAAAGAATTGGGGTGCATCACTCCCCGCGACCATTAACGTTAGTATCGAGTTAACACCTGATCCCGGGCTTTCTCGCTTTAAATATTAAAAAAAAATAACATAATTATTATTCATTAGAATTTTATATTCTTTTTTTATTACTTAACATTTATTCTAAATGCTAATTCTGCCAGGCTTAAAATTACAGTTCATTCAAAACCGTTTATAATATGAGAATTCATTTCAATAAATCATTTTACATTTTTGTATACATTGTCATGCACTTGGTTTTACTCTCCTTACAATTAAGCTATTATATCAAGAATAATGTATTATCATTTTTAAAAAAAATAAACTCGTGTTAAGAGTGGGTACTTCAGCCAGTATAAGAACAAGTTTAATAATTATCAGTGATTTCATGGGCTTGTCTTGCAGAGCAAAAGTTTTTCAAAGGAAGGCTAAAAATTAGAAATTGACACTCAGATATTGTTTGATATTTAGCTCAGATCTGAAATTTGTCTTCAAAGTAGCCCCATCACAGAAAATCTGGATTCACAAAGGTATGTTGTTAAAATGGTAATAGTATACGAAATGCTTTTCTTTTCAGTGCAGAAAATTCAGCATCCACCTCTATCCAGAATTCAAAGAGTGATTTATTACAAAATTGCCCTTAATTTCGTCACTGGATGTGAAATCTATGAAGATCTCTTTTTCGGCAGTTGAGAGCCCTTCTGAAGTATTTGAAATGGATCTCTAACCCATTCGTAACTTGCTATCAATTTGCCCTCGTCTGTGTACTTGTTGATGCTTTATTATCGTCGAATGCTCGCTGTGATTTAAAAATATAATCTATGATTTTGTTTTAATCCACTGCCGTAAATACCTTATACCGTGAATTATAATTAACGTGTGAATTATGAAATGTACATTCAAGAGAGATTCGGTAGCTAATCGATTCGGCCAAGACTGACTAGAATTGTACGAAGTACAGCATTTTTTTACATGTTTTGTGCAGACGTTCGTTGGGTTGCCTAGACTCACATGAACGTTCGCGAGGCTGCCGATGAAATGGATATGATAAAAGAGCAACATAGATTAGCCTATTTTTATAATGACATTTGACTTTTAGAAATGGATCTTAAAGGAAATAAATCTTAATTAAATATTATTTCTAATCTGTTTCAATTTAAAATTAGAGACAGAGAAATAAAAAAATTAACCTATTTCTTAAAAGTAATTTACTTAAAATATATATTATTTAAAGAGTAACATATATAAAAATTTAATACTTATCTTATTAATACTGAATTAAAAAAAATTTTAATAAGTATTAGCGACTTCCTTTGGGCTTGTCTTCCAGAGCAAAGTTTTTCAGTTTTTAGAAATTGACCCTCTCAGTTCTTTTTCTATATTTAGCTGATATCATATTTTGTTTTTAAAAGCCACCGCATTTGCAATATGTTCCAATTTTAAAAATCACAGAGAAAGGAAAATAATATAATAATTATCCTTTTATTTTTTTTTTGATTAAAAGTAAATAAAAAATTTTTTTAATTATGTTATTAATTTGTACGGTTTAAAATTAAGATCTTTATTGTAGCTTTAGCGTCAAAAGGGCATTATTATTGCTTTCTTAATTTATTAATGTAAAGGGGGGTGGAAAAAAAATTGTGATTGAAAAGGGGGGCCAGTATTGAAAGTTTGAGAAACCCCGAGTTAAAATATATAAAATTATTAAACCCTCTATGTTTTAACTAGGTATTCTATAGAGTAATTAATGATTATTTGATCATTTAAATATGAAATACGACACTCGAAAGTTCTTTGAACCGATTCTAGCTGCTTTGGGAAGAATTTTTCAGATTAGGTGGAATATATATTTATAACAATTGTACTTTATAGATATCAGTTCAGTATATATGTCAGTGAGAATTAATTTCCATTAAAGAAGTTCCAAATATTGACTCAACGCTTCGACCTAACTGCAACAGATCAAAGTTGCAGTAATGGACAAGGATTTAAAAAGTGCTCGCGTATAACAAAATGTGTAATACTAAACAATGTGCTTGCTTCAAAAAATAATAAGCAGTTCAATCCGAAATGTCATCACATCAATCCTTGCTCTAAGAAATAATGAAAAGTAAAATAAAGGTATCTCATATAAAATTTTATTTAATATTTTCTTACATTTTTGTTTTAAAAAGTTTACACAATGGTTTGATGAAGCAACAGTTTTTCTTCCCAGCATGTATTTTTTGTTTTGATAATATTTAAATATAATCTATTTTTGGAACATATTCTTTTTTCTCCTTTTTTGTTACACTAATGTCAATATGAGCAATATAATAAATTATATCATCTCTGCTTTCCCTAATTATTTATCAATTATTCATCCGTAAAAGGGATATGATGTATTTTTCCAGAGATTTAAGCTATTTATGCATAAGTGCATAAATAGATATTCATAGATATTACACTTAAGCTTTTTCGATCTTAAAGATATTGAAGAAAATGTTCTTTTAAAAGTTAATTTGCACTGAAAAAGCATTGATATCCATCACCCAGATATTCCAGAAGGAATATTAGACTAAAAAGATATTTCACTTGTATTAAATATACTACATAATATTCAAATCTCAATTTAAAAATTTATAGAAAATTAACCAACTATAAAAATAAATTTATGAAAAATAATTTTAAAGACATATTTTGCTTGCATTGAGAAGGCAAAAAAAAAAAAAAAAGGCATGGATAAAACAAAAGATATTTATTTTTTATTAAAAAAATTTGGAACAAATACCTTGTTTTAATAATGCGCTTTAAGTCACCATTGATTGAAAAAGTATTTTATGCGTTTATACAAATTTTCATGAGGAATTTTTTAATTTATGCATAATGCATAAAGATAAACAATAGTTCGTGAAAGACATACAATATATGAAGTACATTTGCGGTTCTTAAACTTTCGATCACCGTCCCCCCCTTTATGTATCAGCCTGATTAGGGACCCTCAAGTTTTTCCCAACACCACCCCTTACCCCAACACATGGTTGGGGATTTAAGAGACCCTAAATAATTATTAGATTGCCTCTGCTACTTATACAGATTTTTTTATAATTTTTTTTTTCCTTTATTAAAAACAGTCAACATCTATATATATATATTTATAAATAAGTGTTTGTATTTTGACCTCATTCACCCAATACTGTTCAACCGATCACTTGAAAAAATTTGGGATGCATATGTATTTTTTTTCGGAGAAGGATTTTGTGCAATCCTTCTTGTTGCAGCTTCCCCCCAAGTTGCGCTAAAGCATATAACATCTGCACCATTCAATCAATCACCTAGTTGCCAATAGGTCACCAACATTTCGCTATGCTTCCATTTAACGCCATTATAATGTAAGGAATGGCGTTGAAGAAATTCAAATTTAACATAAAAAAAAATGCAATAGAAGTAATATTAACGCATTACAAACCAGTTATAAATTATTTACACTATCTTAGCGTTCATTACAAAAAGTTGTAACAATATGTTACTTTTGTTGAGCAAAATCAGCTTAGGAAAATTTTTTTAAAATCAACCTAAAGAAAGAGGAGCGTTAAAATAAAAAAAATTATTATCAGCTATTATAGCTAATACTTAAAATTTAACAAATAAGGAGTTTTGTTCGGGCTGAGATATGCAAAAAACTTTTTGGGTTTAATTTGAACACGTAAAAATTTACCCATTAAAAAATTTTTTTATCATTTAATCGTATTTTTAAAGTTTCAATTCACCCTACGAAGAACGGTTATACCCGCTAATCTATTTATAAAAACATTACAAATACCAAAATTTAAAATAAAAAAGTACTTCACTGTATAGTCATTTTTTAAAACGAAAGATACTGCATTAGTTTTCGGATAGTTTTAAGTTTAAGATTTGAAACTTTCAGCCAATTCCAGTTCTACGATTTAAGAACGGTTTCTGTAATTTTTTAAAATAAAAAAGTTCTTCTGTTCTTTCACAAAAAAAGCTGTTTAGAAAAAAAATCAGAAACGATTGAAATACATGTTCTAGGAGAGTTTTTATATTGGAGGCACTTGAGTAATCTACGAATGACGCATTTTCCAATTTTTCTAGAGGCTTTTTTACAGTATGGAAAAAACAAAAAAATCTCATCATTAAATGAGTGACCTTTGCAGACCCTAGTATGAGAACCGCAATAGACTATGAAATAAAAAAAAAACATTAGCCAATAAGAACTACATTTTCATCAAACAGTCTCTAAAATTTTGAGGAAAAATTTACCCTTTTTTTCTTCAAATACTTCTACCGAACGGAGAAAACAGTTCATCTTATTAAACTTTTAAACCTTTTTGTTTTAAATACAAGTTTTTATCTCTTTTAAAAGTCTACTTTTGAACAGAAACCTTATAAATTTTTTTGAGAATCGGGGTTTTTTTTCCTGAAATCTATTTTCTCCAGGCACAGGGAAAATGAAAACACTTTTAAGAGAGAATTCTTTATCAGAAATAAAAAACCCGAATGTTGGGCCCTCAGAACCTTCCGTATACAAACTCTTGCAAATTCCTTTTTATACTTTGTGCACTCTGTCACAAGTCATTTATAACTTCTGTATATTTTACCACTGAAATCTATCAAAAGTTTTGTTAGGTTAAAAACCTACCAAGAGTTTCTAGATCAATGTTTTTATATTTTTATTTGCAATTTCCCAACTGGATATCACATGGATATGGAGCAATAAATATTGTCAATTTTTTTGGTTTATTTTCTGAGTACTTGCTGGTATAAACTATCATTATTTTTATTGATTTGGCTTTCAATTACAAAGAATGAACAAATGAATATGTGTGTGTGTGAGAGTTTGAACTTTAAACATAAAAATTCCTTTAAAATATATTTTATTTGTAAAAAAATACGCTATTTTTCTTTGAAAAAAATTGTGGGAATTATTTGTTCAGTTTTAAAGGAATTAAATTTATGTTAGAATGTGTGTATATTGATTATTTATTGTATGTATTGAACCTTTTTAAATATAAAATTTTAAAAATATTTTTATCAATAAAATGCATTTTCATTATTTATAGTAAATATATTCAATTACAAATTTCAAAGTGTGACAAAGATTGCCTCTTGAAATATATTTCCAAATTAGCAAACAATTTCCCCAGCACCATTCATTGGTGCTTGGGTATACGAAGTGCTTTAAATTTTCTTCAAGTAGCTTCCAGTGCAGGAAGCATTCTTCAAGGAATTAGTTTTAATCAATGATTGGTTCAGTTTGTCAAAATAATACAGTTCATATCATGTAAAAAAAGTCCATACCATTATAAAAACACCCTCATAATGACTTTTACAAAGCATTGATAGATGGCATTGACAGAGCTAAGGATGTGTTGTTACTGAGGGCACTTTATTTGGTATCCCGCTGTCATGTCCCATCAAGACTAAATTTTACTGCAATATACTCTTACATATATCTTTCTCACGCTTCACATTGGTGTTATTTGATGCAGAAATGATTGCCTGAAATTGCTGCGATGGGATTTAATGCTGGAAGCTATACAGTGTACTTTCTAAAATCCTTTATCACGACAAAAATTCATGTACGACAAAAGCTACAGTCATAAAAGTGGTCTGTTTACACTTAAGTGGTCATGCACTACTCTGAAAAAACTACTTATATTGCCACATGGTGGACAAATTTGGAGTTGGCATTATTTTTGTCAGAAATAGTATCTTGCCCAAATAATTTGTACAATTTAAAGCACAAAGCACACTTTGATAGCTTTGAATAAAACTGCACTTTACAAGAGTAGGGCTCATCTATTTATCATGCTTAAAATGGTGTCCTTCAGTAACAATGCACATCTGGACACAGGTATGCATTTGCCGCTGTATTTTTTTTAACATGGTACGTGACACGATGGCAAAAGTATCCTTAATTCAGTTTCGAAGTTCCTGCATTGTTGATGGTGGTGTTTCACACACTCTTTGTATGATGTCTCCCCAAAGAAAAAAGTCCAATGGATTCAAGTCAGATGACCATGTAGGTAATTCAAAACAAACCTCATTCTCGATTATTTGTTGCTGAAATATGTCTCGAATGTACTGTATGATACGTGATACCTTGTGAGGAGGATAAGCGTTGTGTTGGAACTGTGCATTCCGGAGATCACTCAACCGGCAAATCCTTTTGAAAATCGGATTGTAGGTCCATCTGTAATGACAAGTATCAGGATTCCGTTAACGTGCCCTTGTAAAATACCTGTCCAATTAGCCTGTTTTTGAATATTCCTCAGCATATATTTATCGTTCATCTTACTTGATGTCAAACTTCGACAGCACGTCTAGGATTATTAAGCGACCATAAATAGATATTCTACTTATTGCGCATAGTATTACGAGCAAAGGATGACTCATCCTTCTACATGATGTCAACTAAATCGTTGGTTGGATTTCTAAGTAGTTCATAATGAAGTGGAGCAACCAATATTGCTGACCCACACTGGACACTGTAGAATGAGCGAGGCTGGATGCCCTAATAATTTCTGAAACGGAATGCCCAGTGCATCTATCTCCATTGAGAATTCTATATTCAAAGTGTGTTAAAACACATCATATGTCCATACTCAAGTCAAATGATATTGGCATGGTTCAATTGAGTACAAATGGAAGATATAACTTGCATGGTCTCTTTATATGTTTATCTACTACCATCTGGACATTTGAACGTTGTATTCCATGGCTTTTGTCAATTTAGTAAAAGTGTGTCGATCTAGCTATCGATCGATTTTTATTTGTCTCTCTCCCTTCAACCCAAATATATCTTTATCATCATCATATCTGGTAAGACAGTCTCTTGTGGACCAGTGCCTTTTTTGAAGATTCCTCCATAATAACCCTTGTTTACTTTGTTCTCCAAGATTTCTAGTTTATAATCCCAAAGTCTGATACCATGGCGTCTGCCCATCTCAGCCTTGTTCTTCCACGCTTCCGAATCCTAGGGACTTTGAACTGGAGTATATTTTGGACAACATTTATCCCCTGGCATTCGAATTATATGGGCCATCCATTTCATTCTACTTATTTTTATGTATTTAATGATGAAAGGTTGCATGTAAATTCCATATAATTCAAAATTGCATCTTCTTCTCCAGCTATCATTTTCGCTATACCTTCAAGTATACTTCGAAGTATTTTGCTCTCCAAACATACTATTCTATTTTGTTCCAATTTTGCTATTACCCATGTCTCCGATGCATATGTCAGAACTGGTTTAATAAGAGTTTTGTAAATTAAAAATTTCGTGTTTCTTGAAAGAAATTTAGATTTTAAAATCCTCCTCAGTCCATAAAAAGCCTTATTTCTCTAAATATATCTATAATCGGACCTCTATATAATGAAGTCGCTAAATTCCGAAAAATAGTTCGTTATATGGAAAATTCGTTATATAGAGATTCATCTTTCAATATACTTTATGAAACACATAAAACAAACTTTAAATTCATAAACACTATGTAGAATTTAAAAGTAATTATTCACACGTTTTTTGTAAATTAATATCTATTTATTTTATATATCTTACTCATCAAAAGAAGAAAGAAAACTGCAAGGAAAACAAGAAAAAAGAATGTCGAGAAATACAATGTATTTTCAGCTTTAAGAAAATAATTTTAAAATAAAATTAATGAATTTTAAGGACATTTTTTTAATTTAAAGCCTACAAGTAATTTTAAATATACATTTTTTGTAACTTTAAGCATACATTAGCAGATTTATCCTTTAATAACTGGCAAAGTCTATTAATTTTGTTTGAATTTTCTGTTTGAAAGAATGTTTTCTCTCATAATACGCCTCGCATCTTTGCAGTGCCCCAAACACCCCTTACGGCATATTTTCTTCACACTGTAATCTACTTTTAATTATTTCCAGAAATTTTATCACTTCATCATACGGAATTCCAGAAATACTTTAAAAATAGAGAGAAAAAAAATTGAATAACAAGAGAAATAGTTCGTTATATAGAAATTGCACTTCGCTATAGGGAGGTTATTTTATGAAGAAAATCGTGAAATGTTCTTGGTTCCAGAAAAAAGTTCGCTATATAAAGGTTCATCATATGGAGATTCGACTATATTAATAAAAAACTTGTATAGTCAAAACTATATATATATATAGGGAGTTTTAACAATACAATTATATTTCATGAATATCAAAGTACATTTCTTGTATATGGTGTTGAGCCTATTGAATTATAACGTATGGAAATATAATTCTAAAATGCCATTAAAAGGGAGATGGATGGTTATATACAGTCAGACCTCTATATTACGAAGTCGCTACACGCCGGAAAAAAAATTGAAAATTCGTTACATAGAGGTTCATCATTTAATATACTTTATAAGCTACATAAAACAAATTTTAAATTCATAAACACTATATATTAAAAAAATTAATAATTCACATCTTTTTTTAAATTGATATATGTTTATTTTATATATCTTACCCATCAAAAAAGAAAGAAAGAAAGAAAAGAAAACTGCAAGGAAAACAAGGGAAAAAAATGTCGAAGAATTCACTGTATTTTCAATAGTAAAAAATAATTTTATACTAAAATTAATGAATTTTAAGGACATTTTATAAGTTAAAACAAACAAGTAATATTAAACATGCATTATTTTATAATTAGAACACGAGGGCACAGGGCAACTCCACTGAGGTTCAAAGAGGATATCGAAGATGTTTCTAGTGAACTGGGCAATGGGGATTAAAGGTTGAGCTTCTTGGATGAAACTTCCAGAACTCTATTACTTTCCGCGAATTAGAATATAATAAAACGAGTTAAAGATTTATGACCGCCATAAAATGTATTTAAGAGAGAATAACTTGAAATTTTTTCAGAAATACTTTTAAAATAGGAGAACAAAAATTGAATCACAAAAGAAAGAGTTCGTTACATAGAAAAATAACTTCGCTATAGAGAAGTTATTTTATCCAGAAATCGCGAAATGTTCAAGGTTCCAGGAAAAAGTTCGCTGTATAAAAAAATTCTCAATATATAGAGGTTCGACTGTAATTATACAATATTTCATTTTTAACGTATTCGCACAGAACTTAGATTTTATGTTAATCCGGACATTGGAAAATAAATGTGTATAATTTCTTTTCTGTTCATCATTTCAGTATATATATATATATATATATATATATATATATATATATACATTTATATAACTGAATTTTATACTCATGAACTTTAAACACAAATGTAAAAGGAGAAATGAAATTTCTACTCTGTGTCGTTTGTGACTGCATTATCTGAGTTTCATTCGAATAAAGTAAGTAAAAAAAATATTTTATTCAGATTCCAATTTCATACAGATAGATAGAAGTACAATAGATATAAGATAGAAATAAAATAGGAATAGAGAAAGAAACAATTTCTTTTATATATCTCTTATTTTAGAAATCCGAAATCTTATCAGATTCTTATTTTAAAGACCACAGAGTAATTCTCCCAGATCGCTTTTCACTTCAGTATTATTGAAAGGAACGAAATAGCGTCAGAGATTTATTCTTTCGGATTCAATCCTAAGATTTTAAATTGGAATTCGCCGAAGATGGTATTCTCTTAAGGAAGTCTGAGGGTTTTAAGTTAAAGTATGCGGGTAAATAAAAATATTGGATTGGTTGGTTTTAATAAGAAGGTTATGTATTCAGCAGAATTTCTACGCTTGATATAACTCAAATGAAATAATTATAAATTTTTATCATCTCTTGCAAGAAAATAGAACTGAGTTTTTATAAAAATAAATGTTTTAAATAAACTTCTCTTTCAGTTTATGTTTATTCTCTGTACTTTTCCGTTTCGCAAACGCAAATCTCGCCAAGCTGGCATTATTGGTGACCACACTCAATATACAATTAAAAAAAATTAATAAATATCTGTTCTCATTGGTTTTTCATTCATTTTTGATGTGTTATAAAAATACGTTACTGATGAGAAAAGACAACTACTCGTTTTGAAAAATGTGGCGGTAAAAGGTTGCCAGCAAGTATATTCCGTCTGACGTCAGTTGCATCATTTTTGGTTGCCTTTATCACCCCGGCTAAACATAAAAGTGCAGTTTATTTTTTTACTATACAAATTTTTCAAAAAGGAAATATATGTAATTACACATTTCTCTCTATATAAATTAATTTCTAAAATACAACTACTTAATTTCTATACGAGTTTTACACACTAAAACAACACAAACTAAAGTTGAAACTGGCTATTGTTTATAACATATTTTAGAATATTGAAATAATTGTTAGATAAGGCAAGGATTTAAAAAATGGTCAGAAACAATTTCATGGAAATTTGTGATGGCTCTATCCGCGATCTTTCTACTAATAGTCAGTCATCTTGGTGAATTTTTGGTCTTTAAAAATTATTTTATTAGAAAGCTTCCTCCCGAAGAAGAAAACGTGAGCATGCAAATTAAGTCTGATCCTTCAGGTTAGAAGGAGAGAGATAGGGCAGACTGCTAGCGGAACATTGATTAATAAATTTGAAGTGAGGCACAGATATTAATTGTTATATGCAAGTTGACAATCGGTCACTTAAGTTTTAAGCTAGATTTGATAGCTAAGAAGCCAGAGAGGTTGAATTGAAGTAAGTGTTCTAAGTAATTAAAGTATTCTCATATCTCGCGTACCTCATTAATTGTTTTTCGTATTTAATAATTGGGTGCATCTCTTAACTTTGGTTGAGTGAATTTGTATTGTAGTTAGTACTGTAAATAGTTTGAGTGATTTTGCTTATGGCTAGTTTTCCTTCCATTTCTCCCACACCTTTAGGAGAAGACGCAACACCTTTACAAGTCAAAATAATTGTTTCATTGCCTCTTTGGTGACAGATGCACTGTCGACATAAATAAGCTACACAAACCAATATTTTAAACCATTTCTAACTTAACTAATGTAAAACTATTTTCAAAGTTTAAATCTATCAGGTTTTTAAACCTTGTTTAGATAGACTATCCTTGAAATTATTTACAAAAAGGCCTAGAACTTTAAGATAAGAAACTCTACCAAACCAACAAGTGTAACTACATGTTTTTTAAATAAACTTTTAGCACTTGTCGCGCCTATATTAAGAAATCATATCAAAATAAATTAATGTTATTAATTTAAATGTGACGGAATATTAATATTAATGTAAAATTAAAAAAAAATATATTAATAAAGCTATTAGTAATGTGTAAAAATAAACATAGTATTTTTTTTTATAAATGAAAGGAAATTGTAAATTAGAATATTAAAGAAAGAAGGCTTATCTGCGCTCTGGAAAGTTCTTCTAGAGGAGGGTAAATCTCTTTAACACACATTTCCATTCACTCTCTACAAAAACTCATCCAGTTAATGACTGTTTTCTTCGAAACATTAAGTTCGAACGAAATGAAGTCCTGGTTCGATCTTCGCACCCACATATTCATCAACATCAGAATCTCAAGCATACTCAGCTTATTTTCTTCGAACCAGCTATTCTCCTTTACAGATCTTTTTATACGATGTGCATTCGCTCTTTTCTTTCGGCATTTCCAAATATATACATCACTCGAAAATGTTTTTAATGAAACGCCCAGCGTTCTTGCAAACCGAAAATTCAGCATTTGCAGCAATCATTCTTTTTTCCAAGCACCACTGTTGAAAAAAATGAATTTTTGATTTCAATTTCTAATGTAAGAAAAAAGGTATCACTTACCTTATTCTTCGTTTCTAAATTCCCGGGATAAATTTGACCTAAATTCAATTCTATTATATCATAAATACTCCTACTCATAAGAATGAGAGTCCTTTGTGTATGTTGCAAAATGATTTATTTAAGGAAAATAAAGCACTGATACATTACGAGTTCAAATGCAAAGACTCAACTACTACTAAATAATAATACAGACAAAAAAAAAACAGTAAAAGGGAGGGATGCTCTCACAGCGCCATTCAAGTTGAGCTACAAATTATTTGGTTCCTTGCGTGACACTCCCTACATTGAATTTTAAATTTTTAAAGAAAAAATTCAACTATAATCAATTAGTCCCCTCTTTGGGGTTTCAAAGTTTTCCATAACGAGATCGTCAAAATCCCGGCTGCTGAAGTTCAACGTCAGAAGTCGTCATCTGGCAATTTAAGTGTCTCAAATCTCGACTCCATTCCGGCTGCACCATCAGAAACACTGGGCTGCATCGAAGAGGTTGCCACCTTCTGGTGTTTAATCAGTTTGGGGTCTGTATTAATAGGTAAATAACATCCGTCATTAGCATCTGAAAATAAAGGAGAGTTAGTAGGGCGCACAGATGATTTATTTTTCTCCATCACCTCTAGGGGATACCATTTTTACACTGGACACAGAAAAAGCCATATTTAGTTTTTACTTGGGCTACTCTTGCCTTTTGTCATTGCCAGGGTAGACCTTCGAAATTTTACCTAACTCCAGTTTAATCTTTTGGTGTGGTCATCTCTCACCCAAACAGTAATTCCTTCCCTTTAGGTATTTAACTTCCCTTTAGGTATTTAGGTATTTAATTCAGTGTTTCTCAAACTGGGGGGCGTGGCCCCCTAGGGGGCGTGATAACTTTACAAGGGGGACCCGAGCATATTTAAAAGTAAAAAACAAAAGATAATTTTAAAAAATTATTCATTAACTTAAAGTAAACAAACAAAATACATTCCGACAGATAAAAAATAAAGTATATATTTAAACTGATATAATACACTTGTAAATGAATCAGAACTACACAAAGTATTAACACAATTAATTTAAGAATATTAAGTTAAGAACAAGTTTAATAATTACCTTTGATCCCATGGGTATCCCATATATAAAATTTTATACAAAAATTAACTCTTATCTCGATCATTTGTGCGGTTTATAATTAATACCTTAGCTTCCGATTGAAAGTTACGCGATTCGCTCCCCAATGCCCTACGTAGGTGTGCGTATGTGAAAGAAGGAAGAAAATGTGAATAAATAAACAAATTCTCTTAAATAAGTAAATCTTTCGCAAATATGTCACGGTCCTTTTATTGCATTTCAAAGCCTAAAGAATAATTTTAAGGATAGCAGTGCACAGAAAAGATTATACTTTGAAAAGACGTATATATGCGTTCTGGATAATTAACGCTTTGGTTGAGCGAGACGTTTATTTACGCCGGTGGTACTCAAAAGTTTAAAGCGGTATTGTAGCTGTAGCGTGTCAAAGTACAGTACTATAGAATTCAATAGATTGTTATTGTATGGAGGGGGCTCGATGAAAATTGTGTGATTGAATATTGGGTCGCAAGTATCGAAAGTTTGAGAAGCACTGATTTAACTCCTTTATATTACTTATCTCTCTCAATTGACCTAAATATTCTACTCGAAAACGTTTGAATTATCCTTATATATAATATTATATTTCGGTACACAAATTTTTTATTGAATTTGTTTTCATCTATTCGATCTAACTCTGTTACACCAACTGCTCTAATGTCTTACAAAAACATTGCTGGAGTTAGAGGTTCCAAGTCTTCCACGTCATCTGTAATATAAGTTAATGGTCTTGAGTTAATTAAACTTTTTCTTAAAACCAGTCAGTAGACTAGAAATCTTCAGATTATCGGTTTTGATATTTCTCAAATCTCCAATTCATGACCTTCCCAGTTATTTAAAATTTTTGCTATTTAATGAATTACAAGCATGTCTAAATGACTTTTAAAAAACAATCAGCTTTCATTTCATGCCCTCTTTGACGGATTGAGTGTAAATAATGGCTTTTAAAATTGAGAAGTTTCAAGGCCTCTACATTCTTCCTTTTAATGCATAAACGTCTATCTTTGGTCAACAGAAAAGGTGTGATTTTTCATCTCGACAACTCTGAACTCGTACACCTGAAAAGAAACACTGCATAAAAAATTGCAAAATTGAGTTGGGATACTTTACCTCTGCCAGCATATACTCCTGATATTTCCCCATTTGACTATCATCTGTTAAGGTCGCTGCAAAAATTTCTTGATGGAAGTAAATATATAAATTATAAGGGTGTTCAAATGGCAGTGGAAGAATACTTTGTCTCCAAAACAGAAGATTTCTTTTCCAGGGGATGTAGATAAACAGGCAAAATGCTGGTAGAAAGTTGTAACTAACTAAATAAATTATGTTTTAAATTAAATTTTAAATAAAAAGAGAAAAGATTAGGAATAAAAGATGAATTTTATTTTTTCTTCATAAAAACCCGGCAGAACTTTTACTTACACCCAATAGTTTGCCCTTCGAAATAAAATTGAATACAAAATGCATTTCTCACTGTCCACAAACAGATATAACGAATTGAATTGTTAAGGTATCCGACTACGTTCGGAAACGTGATTTTGCAAAAGCTGTAAATGGATAATATTTATGATATTTTGTGTCACTTAGATTAGAATACATGTATAAAATTTTTTTAAGGACATTATGACAAAAAAAAATTATTTAAATACAATATTTTGGCAAAAAATTAACTTAGAATAATATTTTTCCAAATGTTCCCCTTTTGTAAAAAATGCTTTTATTGTATTAATATTTTGCCTGTATTCAGCTCAGACCTCTGTACAGAGGCTCAACTAGAATTTTTGAAATGCATAACTGAGAAGCGGGTTTATCCATGTTTTACGAAAACAGAAGGGAGAAATTTTAAGAAAATGCGCCGATAATTATTTCAAATGGTTGTAACTCTGAAAATAATTTGAATTTTTCAAAAATCATAGTTGAGCCTCTGTATAGAGGTCTGAGCTATAGGCAAAATATTAATACAATAGAAGCATTTTTTACAAAAGGAGAACATTTGGAAAAAAGGTTATTCTAAGTTAATTTTTTGCCAAAATATTGTATTTAAATAATTATTTTTGTCCTAATGTCCTTAAAACAATTTTATATATGTATTCTAATCTAAGTGACACTAAATATCATGAAAATTATCCATTTATGCGCTTTTTTAAAATCATGATTCCGAACGTAGTCGGATACCTTAAGAGGAATTCCCAATTAGACTTCTCTCTCAACCCTCTTATATTCTTTAGTTCATCTTAGGCTAAGGCAGTGCTCCTCAAAATTTCAATATTCTCGATCCAATCTTCAAGCATAATTTTCATCACGCTCCCACCCCTCCATACAATAACAAAGTACTGAATTTGATAATACTATACTTTGATGTTTGAGCTAAGAAACACGTTTACCTCTGAAGTGTCACCGTCGTATATAAACGTCTCACTCAGCCAAAATCTTAATTGCCCCCGACGTATATACAAGTCTTTCCGAAGTACGGTTTTTTTCTGTGCACTGCTACCCATTAAATTATTCCAAAAGCATAGGAATGAAATAAAAGGATCTAGACCAGGGTTGGCGAACCTTTATGGATCAACATGCCATTTTTTCTAAAGTGTTTAGTGAGGTACAGATGTGCCGTCAAATAATTTGACTTGTGATTATTTGGAAAATAAAACTAAATATTAACAACACAAAACTCTACTACGAAAAAATACATTTTGCGTTGTTCAGTTATAAATGTTGTAGTTATATGTGTAATTCAAATTAAAGAGTAACATTAGTTTGACTTCTGTTGTTGCAGATTGGATTACAAAAAACTTATATTAAGATTGTAAGATGTTACTTTTTGCAGAATACGTGCTGAATTTGAGTCATCCGTACCAAACGCGGTTTCTAAGTAGTTAAATATTTTTGCTGTGGTTCACTTTTTTGACAAGCGGATTTGTGATTTGTTTCAAAATGCGTTTACAGACGATGTTCCGCATACCACTACTCTAGAACATAAAACACAAACCGCACTGTCGCGTTTACTAATAACGCCAACTTTCTCGGTTCACTAAATTTGAAATTCTCTGTTACACTTAATATCTTGCAATTTTTGTTCTTTTTCTGAAATAACCATGTTAACTAACAGTTAAAAAACGTGAATATAAGACAGATAAACTTTAAAATACAGTTGTGTCAATGAAATTGACTATGCTATGCGTAGACAAAATTTAAATCATAAGTAATTGTAGTCTACGGAGTAACTAAGGCAAGACGAAAATAAATGAGTGCCGCCGCCCCACGACAGATCACTCGTAATTCTTCATAGTGAACTTAGAGATTTTGAAATAAATTGCAAACCATTTTAAACACTGGCGTGCCAAATATATTGTGTCGCGTGCCATTGGTTCGCCATCCCTGATCTAGACAGTTTTTTGCGGGATTTACTTATCAGAGGGATTTGCTTATTCATTCCTTTTCTCGCTGTCCTCTAAATCTCATACGCGTGCCTACTTGGAAAACGGTAGCATTGTGGAGTGAATAACTTAAAATCTAATAGGCAGTAAAATTATTATAAACTGTAAAAATTATTAAGATAAGTGTTAATTTTCGCATATATTTTTGCATATGATAAGCCCATGGGATCCCTGGTAATTATTCAAATTTGTTCTTGTTAAACTAATTGTAAAATACATTTGTGTGCTGTACTGATACATTTATATGTGCATTATAGCAGAGTTTAAATGTGCATTTTGCTCTTTATTATGCCAGAATGTATTTTGTTTGTTTACTTTCAGTAAATTAATAACTTTTTAAAATAATTTTTGTTTTCGATATTTCACTATGCTTATCCCCCTCGTAGAATTATCACGCCCTCAAAAAGAGTTTACGAAACCCTGGGCTAGGGATATATCAAGAAATAATATTTTATCAAGAGTAGGAAATAAATGAAACTCCTGCACAAGAAAAACGAGTGACATTCGCTGATACAAACGACTAATGTAGCTCTAGGATCTTGCAACATTAATTCCTGAAACAGCCGGGGGTGTTTTAGAGGAAGATAAATCTTCAGAACACCTCACCACACTATTTGTGTACGTATTTGAGTCCTTAATGATGACGAACGTTCTCAGAATAGAAATATATTTCTTCCACATCTACTACTTTTATCTGAATAAAATATTTGGGGAAAAGAGCTTTAACAGTGAGTTACAATAGAAGAGTATATATCGTGGTTGAAAGTAATCCTTTACTTCGCATCAAATTTACTAATTAATTATTTATTAAAATTTATCTCATAAATAGCATGTTTTATGCTTCATTCAAGGCTAAGAAATGGTCTGTTGTTACTACTGAAAAATAAAGGATTTGTACATTTGTAAGATCTGTAGTTACGTGACCCCTCAAAATTACTTCATTACTTGGTATTGAGAAGGAACATACAACTATTAGCCGAAAGAAATTTAACTTATAAATTAATTTAAACAAACAAATTATTAATTTCCCTAGTTTTCCAGCCTTTCACTGAATAAAAGATGAAATTAGATTTAATGTTCGCAGGTCTTGAAATGATCGTTTCCCGGGTGCAGCTGTCCTCTTAACACCTTTGCGGATACACCCCCAATCAAAATCTGGATCGGCTGCTCCGCAGACTCTAGCGCTCCGTCTTTGAGAAGTCATCATAGTTCCTTTCTCTTCGTACTTGGGGTGCGGCTGACCCGGCAACCTCTATCGCTTGTGTTCAAGAGAAAAAAAAAACGCTGATGCCCCTGATCCTCATCACCTCTCGAACTGTCCCTTTAAACTGCTTGGGAGGGCTTTTCACACTAAAATATCTCTGAGCGTAGTGGATATGCACACGGCATTCCCCGCTTCTTCCCAACTCCATTGGTTCTTTGAGACAATAGACCAGATCGAATTAGATTAACCCCATTGATGTACCTCGTGCTCCATATGGAGGAGCTATAAATCGACCTATCACTTTGCCATTGAGGATACCCTCCATGGAATGTCTTTTTCTCTGTTTCTTTCTTCATTCAAATAATTCGCGATTCAGATGTGCGAAGGAATCAAACTATAGAAACTGTTCACGTGAGTTTCCTTTCTATAAATCATTGATACTAAAATCGTCTGGTTGTCGAAGAAGGCTGAGGTGTGGTATCAAAAAATCCATTTTCAGAATTGGTTCAGAACTTCTTAGCCCACAGACATGAGGAAAGAAATACTCGGTCTCTTTTGGAAGATTACAATGTCAACCCTGTATTCTGCCCCCCGTAGATCAAACTTGACAAGTATTCTCGGCAAGTGTTCATCTAATGAGCTGACGCTGCAGCTCAATGCTGCGCAAATTGCAAGCATATTTTATATGATAAAATTAGCACATTATTATTTTTTTATAATTTTAAAGCTTAAGAAATTCTTCATACAAATATCAGCTTTCTCCCATCCGAGAATATTTTTCTATTGCTTAAAAACGATGTATGTGTTTCATTACTTATGTTACATCAGAAATTAGTCACTTACAAATCCTTATATTGAATGTATTTGTCTGTTCTTGTTATTTATTCCACCTGACAGACAGTAACGTAGGATTTAGGCCCCTAAAATGTATCGTAGCAAGACGGCTACGATGGCACGTGACGGCCCTTTTGAGCTCCATGTAGGTGACAGTAAGATTTGGTTTCATTGCACCTATTTTGAGATAAAAACGTTGAGGCTGGTCCGGGGGTTCTCCTTTCCTTGAGGTAATGGCAGGTTTTTTAACCTTATACCCCATCTGACCACATTCGACAAACAGAAAATTGCTGGCAGTTAAAAAAATATAACAATTCTTAATATTTCCTTTTTTTTCTTTTGCTATCATAAAATATACTCTGCACTAAAAAGGTAACAAAAAAATTCAAAATAGTTACATTAAATGCAATTTTTGGCAATGCATTTTATCCATTATTTCTTTTATTTCAGGCACTTAAGATAATGTTCCTTATAACATCTTCGAGGTTGCTATCGTTAAAATTATCTGATTGTTGATTTAATTGCATTCACTGTTAAATATAACGATTCGCATAAATATGTGGAAACAAAAGAGGATTTTTACTTTGTAAATTCTTTATTATTTTTTAAGAGTATTTTTTGTTATCTTTAGCTAGATTATTGAACAGTCGCGGGCGCCCAAAAATAGCTTCATTGGCACATTGGTGCCACAGGGCACGGGGTAAGGAATCCCTGGCCAATGGCATTACTCTTTCGAGATGAATTTCGACTTCCCTCATATCTAGTGTGCCCATATGTCATTCATGGATTACATACTAAAAACGTCAATGTCTTCTTCAGAATACGAACCAATGTTTTTAGTACATGAGTCAATGTCAATAGCGTTAGCCAGCATTAATGCATTTACTCGTTGTTGTTACTTATTCCATCCGAACCACTATAACCTCTTATGAAAGCAAACGAATCTCATCGGGACCAAGGGGAATTGAATTATGTTTTCTATTTGACCACATCTTTGAGCACCATGCAGGTGACAATACGATTTCGCCCCGTTTCAACCCTAATTTGAGAGACAACAATCTGGGGCTGGTCCTAAGGTCTCTCTATGTTCTTCCCGTACCACCAACCTCTTGTGGAGAAGAATTTTGGCAAGTTGAATATTTAGAAAGCGCCTTTACAATATGTACTGAAAAACATCAATGACATCAATGCCTTCTCCGAGATACGAAACAAGGCTTTTTAGCATCTCAATCAGACTTAATAACCATTGTGCCTAGGTCAGTGTTTCTCAAACTTCCAGTATTGGCAACCCAATTTTCAATCATAATTTTCACCGCCCCCCCACAATAACAATGCAGTGAATGCAATAATAATAAAAATATACTTTAACGCTAAAGCTAAAATGCGATCTAAATTAAAAACCGTATAAATTATCAAAATAAATATTAAATTTTGCATACAATTTTGTATATGATAAGCTCATGTGGAAGAATCACTAGTAATTATTAAACTTGTTCTTAACTTAGTATTGATACTTAGTATCAAATATACTGTGGCCGTACTGTAATAAATTTATAAATATAGAATATAATATAGTATATCGAAGTAAATGTGTATTTATTTTGTATTATGTCAGAATATATTTTGTTTTGTTTCATTTTAGTAAATTCGTAATTTTTAAATAATCTTTTATTTTCGACATGCTCGTGCCCCCCTTGTAGGGTTATCATGTCTCTCTAGGGGGCGCGCCCAACAGTTTGAGAAACACTGGCCTAGGTGTCACTGTAGTTGTCTATAAAATATAAATTAGTTTTCTTAAAAAAATTAGACATGTGTCCACATCCGAAAAATGGGCTGTATATTTCATTGTTGTCCGAAGAAAAATCAAAATTATACTTTTTAAAATACTTTTAGAATGCTTGTATATTAGATGTGTCATGCTGAAACAATGCAAAAAATAATTTTTTAAGTAAATGAACTTAATTTAGTCCTTTTGTATTAAAGTATAAAGTTTATTTCTATAAAAAAAATCTCATTAGCTTTGAGAAAAAATGTTTTGCTTTTTAAAAATAATTATTTTTTCAAACTCCCACTTAATATTTTAAATTTGTCGGACTTCGGAGCTGATATATTTCATTTTATTCTCAAAATAATAAAAATGTATACATGTATTCACTCATTCCACTGAACGTAAGGAAAGATATTTAAAATAACCCTGCGCTTTCACAATGAAAAATATCCCTAGCCTGGGGTGGGGGCGAGCCCTACAGTTTGAGAAGCACTGACCTAATCAAATAAATTTGTTATGCATTACATTATTAATTAACAGAAATATAATCAGAGTTAGAACTAGTAATGCATATTATATAAAAATGCAAGATGGAAGTTTTAATAAATCCTAATTATGTTACGCATTTTTTTCTAGAATGGATTGGCATTTCAGCAAGACGTTAGTTGTTGAAAGCTTGTTTAAGACAGCTTACTAATCACTTAAAATAGACAATAAAAAAATGACACGTTAATGTCTGTCTTCACGCGAATTATATTCCTACAAACTTTTATAACAATCATATCTGAGTATAGTGACATTGTGTAAGATAAATTGCAGTATATATCGATCTTTCACAACATGCAATGGCAGTATACATAACAGTAAAATCATCTATGATTTTAAATTTTGGAGCTTGTTATTGCTTGTTACCTACAAGATTTGTTTCTAGCGATATTTAAGTTGGTCAATGTAAGACACTCGCAGAAAGCAATGATGAACAATTTTCACCCGTACTCTTTATTTACCATTCATCGCACGTAGTCGATAAATGCCAAATGGCTCTTTCACTACACATCTCCTACTGTACATTAAAAAATATTTTGACATGTTTAGAATCAGCATACATTGAGTAGAAATATAGAATGTATGAATTAAAAGTATTATGTATCTGATTATACTTTCCACGCCACCCAGTATGGTGGTTATGACACTCGGCTTGTAATCGAGTGGGTTCGGGCCCTAAGTAAGCCATGTATGTATCTTCGAGAAAAGAAATCCGACTTTCTCCTGAAATAGCATCCCGTCCCGAAAGGAAAGCAGCGCACCTCTTCTGTTTTTTGCTGGGATCATCGTTTGTAATAAAATCTGTGTTCTTTTCTGGTTCTCTTCATCTATCTCACGTCTTTCGAATGTATCCCAGCCTGAAACACACGGCAAAAACAACTGATTCATTCTTGAGTAAAAATTAGACCAATAGACCATTTTTATGTGTACCATGAATAATGATTAATAAAAAATGTTTTGAAACGCTTATTTTTTATTTAATTTATTATTATTACTGTTATAAATATTTTTATAACAGAATTTTTCGATAACAAATTCGATGAGACTGCAGTTCTCAACTGAATAGTTAGTTTAAGAAAACTTTTCTAAAATATAATATATAATATTTAAAAACAAATAAATGTGTTAAATATTTGATAAATAAATGATAGTAAGAAATGAAAGATTTTTTCGTGTTTAATGACAGCATTTTAAATTGTTTATCTCGCTAAAATCGTCTGCGATTGCTATTAATAGACTTTTACCGTTACAAAATCTCAGTAACTCTGATTAATTTTTTAATTTCTTCGAAATTAATTTTTGAATAAAGAGTAACATTTTATACCAATTTTTGGAATTTAAAATGTTTTAGGATACCAATATTATTTGAATGCTCTTTCTTATATTTCATCTACCAATATCTCTTTAAGTCATAAAGTTCCTAAAGACTTCGAAGAATAATCCATTTTTATGTAATCTGAAAAACTCTGAAGGTGAAAATATACATATGAACTTGATATACAATACACTAAGACATTAAAAAAGCACTCAACATTTGTTTTTACTATACTATCAAGATATATATTATAAATATGAAAGTATGTTTGGATGTTTGGTAGTCTTTCACGGAGAAACATAATGGATTTTAATGAATCTATTCAATAATATAGATTATACATCAGAATAACACATAGGCTATAATTTATATAGATATAAGGTGAAGTTTTCAAAATATAATGATAATTGTCAAGAAAGTAGAAAAAAATTCTGCCATGTGCAAAAAAGTCCGTGACAGCATACATCTATCTCTTTTGTGTGAAGCAAAGCTTTTGTTTTGTCTACGCCATACCTCAGTGCGTGTTCGCTTTTAATTTATTCCGTTGATCAAGTGTAATCACTATTACTTTTATTTCATAATTAAACTATATTTCGAAGGGAGAGGTGGTGGCAAGATTTTAACATAAAATAAATACAACAAAAAGTAATAATAATGTATTACACTTCCAGATATAAATTGTTTACATTATTTGAAGCGTTCATTACACAAAATTTGTAACAATGTCAGTTGAATGAAAAACTAAGAAATTAAAATAAATTATCAGAGATAGTTTTGTTTTTCTTTTTGAATGTTTTTTTCAGTGCATGTGTAAATATATATCTAGGCTTTCCTCCATTACTGTTTTTTTATTACTTACACACACACACACACCAACATATATATATTACATACATACTAATAATAACATATATATATATATATATATATATAATAAAATAATATAATAATATATATATATATATATATATATATATATATATATATATGTTTATTCAAGCCTTAAAAAACAATCGTTTCAATACCTATCTGTAAATTTTTCTTTTATTTATTACTTATAGAAAATGGATTTTAATTAATATATGTATATATTTTTAAAGGATTTTTTTTCTTATTTCATTACTAAATTAATTATTTTTAACTAAAAAGTACACCGTCTATTACTTGGGATAAAAATACATTTCAGAGACATTTTTAAGCTAACTATATGTAAAGATTGATTTGATTCATGAAAATCTGAAATTTGTTCTATTGTTTTAGTTTAGAAACTAACTATTATTAAAAAAATGATGAAAGTTTTTTGTGTGTTTTACTCTTAGCACATCAGAATCGTTTTAAATTGCTTCACATATAATTTTAACAAACAAATTATTGTTTTATAAGTCTACTCGAAATTTGAATCTATCTTTATCTGTGGGGAGGAGGGAAGGGGACAACAATAATTTACATCTAAAAACCCGTGTTATCGGGCTAAGAGAGGGAAAGAAATTTATATCGAAAATATGTGGAATATTCTTAAATAAATTGTGAAAAATTTTGAAAAAAATTAATGAAATAATTTTAAAAAGCACTCACATTGGGCACATACAAATACACACACATAACTGCTGGTGTCATGAGGGAATGAGAAAGCCAGTGCAACGCCGGACCATGCAGCTAGTACAACATAAAGCATAGTTTGCAAATTAAAAAATGTAGATCTTTAAATTTTATGTTAATACGAAAATAACTGTTGCCTTATTTTGTATAACGTGGAACCAGAATATTGAAAAATATATTACTTTTATAACTTGAAGAACAATAAAACAGAGAAAACTACTTCAAATAATACATGTTTCTTACGAAGACACAAAAGAAAAGTTTGAAAAAGAAGAACGTGTGTTATATGTGTGGAAACTTAAAAAATAAAACCCAAAACCCTGGATATTGCATTTAAAGTGGAATTGTACAAAATCCAGGGCTTCAATAATTCGGATTCTCTTTCGTTATCAACAATGTTTTTTCCCGACTATTTTCAATGTTATCGAAAAGAGATATTGTAGGAAAAAGACTTTAAAGGGAGATTTTTAAAAGATTCCGCTAACTTTAATGCTCATAGATGTTATCTTGCTAGGTTCTAACTCAATCTTTTGTCTTAATGTGTGTTTCTACTCATAATAAAGTGGACAGAAGCGTTACGCGTATTTTTGATTTTCTTCCCTTTGATATTTGAAAAAGATTATAAGAAACAAAAACTGAGCGAGGGAATCATCTAACAATGTAAACATGAGCTCTTAACAGTAGCGCTGTATAAAATGTTTTTCGAGGTCTTATTTATTCGTAATGCAGATGAAAAATAGTGCGAAAAACTTGATACACAAAAGACTTACCAATAACACATCTCTATAGAGTGTGGATTTTTCCTAATAAAATGGAAAACGCATCTAGCTACTTATGTTTTGTCAACTGCGCTTCAAACAAAATTTTAATCACACTTTCAACAGTTTTTATGTCATATATTTCCATCATGCAAAAAAGAGGTGAATCTGAATTAATTGCAGAAGATATTCCTAATTTAACGCAAAAAATATCGATAAGAAATAAATTAAATAAAATTGAACTAAGTGAAGAAAATTCTATGTAACTGAATAATAATTATTAACAAGTATTTGATCGTGTAAAATGTATCTTTTTTTTTTCTTTTTGTATCTATTCCTAATGATAATTTCAAAACATTTTACTTGAGAAAAAAGAAATATAAAAATTAAATCTTCTTGCATAAAAACATTGCGACACTCGCAAAAACTTATAAACTCTTAATAACCCTTGATTTTCCTAGAAGTTGGTTCAAGCATATATCACGAATAGTACCTTAAAAGCAACAGAATTATGTAATTCCTTATTTGTTTGAATATCTTAATCAACATAATTAATTTATAAATTGCATACTTGTAATGATATTGTAATTTTATAACAGGATTATGCAGATATAACAGCTTTAAGGCACATAATCTAATTCCCTTTTGAATTCTATAATTTATTCCAGAAAACCCTTTTAGGGAATTAAAGATTAATTTTTTAGCTTAAAATGCAGGGGCGTAGTTACCGCCGTATCAATGAAACGGGGCAAAAAGCTACAGGGGCCCCAACATGTGTAACTACAGTCCAACTAACAGGGTTCTCATATATAAAAAGGGGCTCTCGAAGGAATTTTGATACAGGGCCTTCTGAGAACTACTACAGTGCTTAAATGATCCATATAGTTTCTTTCAGTTTTAAATAGCTCTCGTGTAGCTAAAAGTACTGTGAATTAACAAACATTCAATCAACTTTCAGGTTCTAACATATCATTATAAAGATGATGTGTGGACTCGTTGTATTGTAAACTATTATACAGCCCCTGAACATCGGTGTTTATGAAATCCTATATTCTGGACCCATTTCCTACGTTATTGGAAGGAATTAAAAATAAAATTTGAGTTTTAGGGGTTTAATGAAATAATAAAATCCAAACACCTAAACATTTAGGAGTGCACTATATTCCTTCTTATTACCATACATAATAATATTTTTTTTAAGATTTTTAAATTTATTCCATTTAAAACGAATATTATATAGAAAACATTTTTTGAACACAAAATCACAAAAGAAAGAAAACGTTAAGCTTTTTTAAATAACCCGTTTCATCCCAATTTGAGAATAATAATATTTTCTGAAGTTAATTAAACCCAAATAAACTAAGTATAACAAAATTTGAGATTTTTTTTATATTTTATATAAAAAATCTGATCCGTCCTCTAAAAGGACACTGAAATAAATGGGATAAAATTTGCCTTACATGTTTTAGTGCTTCTTCAATGATGAAAATCGATTTTTGAGTACAAAATTGAACTTTATTTAAACAATACTTTCTTTTTTACAAGATGGTTCACTTTCTAGTTGAATTTCACGCTAATTTTGGTGGAAAGGGTAAAAACAAGCCTGGCGAAGTGTTTTGTCATGTATACCACTGTATGTTTTTGGTTTCCCTTTGCAGCTCTCTCAATGAAAAAGATTCTATTCTTCTCAATTAAGGTTAAAATGACCATTACTGTCTTAAAAAATTCCTTATTTTGCATCAGAAGATTCAGTGGATAGCCTACGTTTACCTCTTGGTTTTATCACAGTTCTTTTAGATATACTATTGTAGATATACTCTTCGGATATCCTTCAATTTTGGGTTTTAATCTTTGTTGAGAGTTTTGTGAATTATTCAGACGTTTACCATAGCATATTCAGTGAACGTATGAAAAGCTGCCAGCACCACTTTGTTACCATGAATTTTAATGGAATAAAGTCCAGCCAACCAGTCGTGGTGATCCACATCACCCATATGTTTGTTATAAGAATTTATCAAATTCACTTTTTCACGTTAACTTTATCCTTGTGTCCTCATACTCGTCTCCAAATTTTATAAATGATTATTAAGTATGGCAACAAAGGTTTTACTTTGAAGGATCAAGTCTTAAGCACGCTGACTTATAGTTCCATTGTTCACAAAGTGTAAAAAAGATTACAACTTTTGCAAAAGGTTTCGTGACATGTCATGTTTCACCTGGGTAAAGCCAAGGTATTCAGCATCTGACCAGTAATCACGTTCACAGGTATTTGAATATAATAACCAGTTAGAAGAAAAATTCCTATAAAAATATTTTTTTTGTTTGCAGTGATCAAGAAATCGTTTTCGTTTTTAAGGGGTACATGGTACGATTTACGCAAAAATTTTTAATTTAAGGATTTTTAATATTTTTTTGGTTGCCTCCTATGTATGTATACTATGTTAAACATATTTTGTGCTCAAAATTTCATAAATAGCTAGCCATGTAATATTTTAAGGAAAAAACTTGAAATTTTTGAAGTAATTTTAAAATGCTACTCCTTCTACAAAATTTCACGTACAAGCATGAAATTTGATTTACAAGTACTCAAACTATATATAATAAAAGTTGGTATGGGTTTTGCGTTAACGTGATTGGTATTATTACAATATTTCTTTTTATGAATACTTATTGAAAATTCCTTAAAATATCTGCAAGTTCTAACTTCGATTATTTTTAAAAAAATAAGTATTGCTTTGATTCAAAAATGCATACCAACTTTTGTTACATGAACTATTGGGAATAAGTAAACAAAATTTCAAAGCATTAGGTGCAATAGAAAAAAAGCCTTAGCATTTTAAATGAAGACAAAATAATTATTTTATCTTTCTGAGATACGGCAGTTTTTAAAGTTTTGATTTGCCATAGAGATGCGAATAAAAATGAACATAAAATCTAACATAATTCTGCGTTTCTTAAGTTTAGAGATTTCAAATTTTGTGAGGTTATAGAGAAAAGTATATAAAGAAAAATTTAGGCTAAAAAATTAAATTTGATTTTTTGACCGATTTTGGTCAACTGAATCGTACTATGTCCCCTTAAATCTTTTGCATATTGCACAGTTTCTTTTAGAAGGTGTTCATAAACTTCACTGGAATAAAACTTCTCAAAATGCTCCGATGGAGTTTTACTTTCAATGCAATGTCCATTTGCTTCAGAAAGACATTTGTATTTGATTCAGCCTGTGGTTCTTATTTTTTTATAATGCAGTGATTTATTCTTTATCCAAGATGACTGATATATTTTAGGTTTTTTCTATTATTTGTTGTCGAAATACTGCTAGCTTTGTTCAGGCTGGAAATTATTTCAAGTTCTAACCTCCAGAGACCCATGAATTTCGTTTTCAGTAGACCTCATTCTCGTCTCCTTGATCTTCGTCAGTTAGTTCACGGGCTTCTGGTGGTAACACAACAATTTCAACATCACTCTCATCTGAATCTAAACTATTTAATAATTCTAATCCTTCCTCTAACTTCAGAAACATTTGTATTGACATAACTCAATAGGGGTGAAACACTAGAAGTGATATTATTTTATTTTTACTCGTAGTTACACTCTGTAACAAAAACAACTACGATGCACCAAGAACGAGTGGTCCGATAGAGACAAAAATTAGTGTGCAGAAATATTATGCACATAAAAACTGATTAAAATTTCAGAAGATTTGAATGATTTATTTCAGAGTTACATGGTTAAAAAGTCACGAATTCAGTAAGGTATTGACACACCTCTAGCCTGTATGCAAGCTGCCACAATGTGTGGTATAGAGTGATAAAGCAACCTGATGGTGTCCTATGGTATTTCTTGACAAATTGCTCCAATTATTGGGCTGGGTAATCAAGATTCCCTGGTTGATGCAGTCGCCTTCGCATCATATCCAGACATGCTCGAATAGAGAAAGATCTGATGGTCTAGCTGGCTAAGGAAGTGTTTGAAAAGCTGTAAGATAGTTCATAGAAATACGGGATTTATGTGGTCTGGCATTACTTTTGCTGAAAATTAAGACCAGGGTACTGCAAATGAACGGTAGCAAAACAGTTCTCAGAATGTCGTTGACGTACCACTGTGCTGTAAGTATGCCTTTAATGACAACCAAAGGGTTTTCGGCTGTCAAAAGAAATGGCACCCCAGAACATAAATTCTGGCCGAAGGTCTGTGTGGCGTGCAATAGGGAAAGTAGGATCCTCATGCTGCTCTGGGCATCTCCAGACATGTCTTCCATGATCGTCAGGACACAGTTGGAAGTGGGAATCGTCACTAAGCACTATACGTCCCTAGTCAGCATGATTCCAATCTGATAGAGCCAAGAACCTCTGTAATCTGGCTCTAAAGTGTGCAGGTGTTAGTGGCAGATGGTGTAGCCATCGGTACGAGTGTAACTCTCTCTCTCTCTCAGTCGTCTGTGAATGATCATGGTAGACCATCGTATGTGGGTCGTACATCTAATGGTTGACAACGAAGATTCAGGCGTTGTGACAGCTGATCTGACAATCAATCTGTCCTCCCTTTCTGTTGTGACTCTACGTCGACCACTACCACCCTGAAACTGAAATCTGTTATTGTCTACCCATTCTTGCCTGCTTCTAATGACGGTATTGCTTCGACCCGTATGATGAGTGATTCTCCGATTTGCCCATCCTGCCTCTTTCAATCCAAGGATAAACCTCTTTCAAACTCTGACAGTTGCTCGTAATGAGCTCAGATCTTGTGGCGAGGCATTTTTGCAGCCATTGAAAGGTATCCTAAATCGCAATGCAACAGAAAGTTTAACCATCAGATTGAGAATCGCTTCTTATAGACACCTTTTGATTGCGCAGTTCCGATGCGCTGTAGCTTCCGCTATTCATTAATTGGACACCAAAATTTTAATCATTTGCATGTTTGAGACAAATGTCTCCACATACGAAATTTCATTACAATCGGAAAACTCCTTCTTGGTGCGTCGTTTTTTTTGTTATAGAGTGTATATGGAGAGAAAAAGCGCGTCAATTGCATGTGTATCGTCCCACTGTCCTATTTAGAGGACAGTAAAAAAATAATGCTCTGAAAATTACATAACAACAATACAGATCTAATTAACCACCAGAAGGATAACAAAGAAGTACTATCACATAAAAACTGCCCACCAAATGTGCAAAGTAAACGGAAAAAGAATTCTGCATCCGCAAAAAATGATACAAAGCATTCCTACTAATGCGATGAACATTCAAAAAGTCAAGAAGAAGAGGGAGGGGGAGAAAAACATAACTCACGCTAGAAGAAGCTGATACATATCCCTATATGTCCCAATTAAAAAATATTCATAACATAAATATAAAGATCTTCACATGATACTTTTCAGCTGTCCTGTAAATAGGACAGTAGGATAAAATGGGTTAAACTGCATTAGAAATACTTATTACGGGAAGTCAATGACTTTTCAAATAATTACGAATTTTAAGTAATAAGCCAAAACCCCAACAGAGTTTTTTAGAGGATTACATTTATTGAAAAATCTTAATAATGATGAGATTTCGT
This sequence comes from Trichonephila inaurata madagascariensis, assembly GCA_019973955.1. Taxonomy (NCBI): domain Eukaryota; kingdom Metazoa; phylum Arthropoda; class Arachnida; order Araneae; family Nephilidae; genus Trichonephila; species Trichonephila inaurata. The sequence continues at coordinate 69,428 of BMAV01017012.1, read as the reverse complement.
ATTTTCTGAATGAATAATATCTTCAAGAAATTCGGCTTTCTTTTACATGACCAATTTAACTCATATGCACATTGATAAACTGTCAGTTTATAACTTAATTCAAATTATTTGCTATGACATCAATGTTTACATATATTATTAACCACATACATTTTGAGATTATTGCATTGTTTAATTCACATAATTCTTCAGTTCTATGAAGATATCTTACAAAGAATCAATGATGTATAATTTCGACCTGTAAAATGTTAAAATTATAATTCTAAGATTTAAGAAAAACATTTCCTGAACTCAGAATACTAAATAAATTATTTTTAAATTTAGATGGCTTTTAAAAAATTACGTAAATATTTATTATTTTCTCTTTAAGATTTAGTATGAACAGAGAAAAATGGAATATGTTATTTGAGAATGGTTTGAAGTAAATCGCTTACTAGATATTATTCAACAGTTATAAAATTCAAAGATATAAATAAAAATTATTTTGAAAATTAATTTCAGTTGGTTTTATTTAGAATATGAATATATTTACTACTTTCAATGAGTATTTCTTCTATAAAACATTTGTCAACACGAGACCCGTTTATTAAAGTGAAGCATTACAATATTGAAACACACAAAAATCATGTAACTTTTAAATTTCTTATATATAAATACAAAAACTCAAATAAAACTATCCCACAGCACATAAAGTACTATTAACGTAATATCCAATACAGAGCAAAATTAAATGTACTATTTTATTATTTTCAAAATAAGAAATGTTTTGACGAAATAATGCTAATGAATGAGAGAGCAAAGAGTAACAAATAAGAACTAAAATAAGTTTTATATATCTAGGCATTCTAAAATCCATCAACATGAGGTGGTATTATCTTAAAGAAATTATACATGCCTAAATGAAAATGGCTTCTTTCAATTTACATAAAGAAATAATGATATCGAGTAAGAATACGGTGACGCAATTGAAAATCGATATTACGTCATTAAAAAAAGAAAAGAAAAATATTTTCAACGTCATGATAGATAAGATAAAACAAACAGAAATATTGCCCTCACAGTAATAATGAGTAAGTCAAACAGAGCATAAATTTAGCTTCAATTAAGGGAATCAAAACGACTTCTCTTTTGGAAGGCAAATATTTAACCATCATTAGGATTCAGGTAGAAAAGGATGTAAATTAACCCTCAAAATACTTTTTAAAACCTATTATCTGCTTAAAACCTTAGTTGAAAAAAATAGAATTATGGCATGGATTATATAAGACTGAATTAAATTAAAATGCAAAAGAAAGATCTTCTGCTCAAGTATTTTATATTTTGTAAATTAATTATTTGTGGACTTCATTTCTCGCTAAATGAGAAAATGTAGGTGTTTTTAAAGACGGAATATCAATTTTATTCCTGTACTGTTTACATAGAAGCATTGTTTCGGAGAATTTGGGTAAACTGAAAAATTTTGTTTGCAAAATTTATTTTCCAGAATTCTAAGAGGCTCAAAATCTTTAAGGAGTGTAAACAGTTATTTAATTTATTGTAACGCATTAATTTTAAAATGTTGTTTAAACATGAATGTTACGTTTAATCAATTAAGAATTTAAGAAAAAAAAATTGCATAATCAAATTTAAGAATTCTGAGAGAAGTATTAGGAAAAATCCTTTACTACATTTTCGTATTCCTTCTTTGATGACAAATTTGTTGTTCTAATCTATAATCCATGATTTACTTGTATTTAATATAAATTGTAAATGAATTTGTTTCATAATTTGTTGGTGCTTTTTTTATTGACTTATTTTACTTTTATTGGCTTATTCATTTTATCAATTAAATTTAGATTTCTAAAATTCGAAGTTTTACTTTTAAATGTTATTGTAAAATTTTAGACGCGTGAGACCAATGAACAATAACTTGGTAGGGATTTTGAAGAATTTTTACAAATACTTCTGACAGAACACCAAATTTATATCTGCATTATTTTATAAATAACAAAATTAAAAACAGTTTGATTCTATATAATAAAAACATTTGAACACATATCAGATATACGAGAAAATATAATTTTGTAGGCAAAAATTTATACTGTCGGGGCCATTTCAAAGTTTTTACTGAAATTTCTGTGGGCATCTAGGTTTCAAGGAACCCTTAATCCCTTATCTGGCTGACAGAATACGAGAGTAGTGTTTCCTAACCTTTTTCTCCCGCGGACCCGTCAACGTTGGATAATTTTACCGCGGCCCGCTGGGGAGGACGTTGATTGTTTATATTTTAAATTGTTTTGTTTTAATAATTTTATTTTAATTTTATTTAAACGTGGCTTCAGAATAAAATATAGCTACAACAAAATTGAATATAATGTGATTTAACAAGGTGTGATGTAACTGGTCTCTTTTCTCTAATTGCAGAGAAAGTACTCCGAAAAACGTGAGAAAGATCCGTTCGTTTTCCTAGTTGCAGGAAAAAGTTACGTAAATGGGTGATCAAAAATTCCAAGCCTTTACCTAAGGGTAGTCCGAGAGATGAAAAAGGACGCCAGTAAAATGAGGTTTTCGGTTTCCCACGCATTTAAGACGACAGCGCGTCTGAAGAAGAGAGCTCCAACTATGCACCGAGACAGACCCCACACTCTGAAGGGCCGACAGACAAGATATCAAAGGAATAGGGGGAAGTGACCATGAAAAACCTGGAGGTTAAAAAGGGAGATCGAGAGAGTTTACGAAGACTTTTACTTGAGAGAAACCAAGAGGCCTCTCTTCAGCGATTTCAGCTTGGAATTACCTCAGAGTCCGCGAATTAATGGGAACAAAAGCGGACTTAAGACTGAGGAGATTCGAGTCAGCGAAGCATGGTGGAGATAAATCCAGTAAACCCACAACAACTCGGTGTGGAATTACTGAAAAGCGAAGACTTTCGGTAACGTAATCTAGTGAATTTTGGACCCTTTGGCATATCAAATATACATGACATTTCCCAAAAGAATCACTTTAATTAATATGTTTATGAGAGCGGTATAAAGACATTATCGCGAAAGAGACTATATCTGTGAACAGATTTTGCAGTTACATTGTGCTAGAATATTTTTTTTTTCATGCTTTTCAAACTTTAATATGTAGTTTGATCCAGAGCTGTTTGAAGTCATTACAAAGGAATATAAAGTGATTTTCATAAAAAGTAGCCCAAAACCCAAGAAAAATATGGCACAGTAAATAAAATGGAAATAATTTAATGTTTCTTGTGCGTACCAGTAGTATTTGATTCACGGACCGGTACCGGTCCGTGGACCAGGCGTTGGAGACCATTGTATTAGAGGAATTGATGAGGGTTTTTTTGTCATGCTTGTGAGGTTACTGCATGGCTATTGGACGAGCGGTGGCGGACCAGTGGGGGGTGCTACCAGGTAGAGAATTGGCTCCTGTGACAATTTTGAGAGAGGAATTTAACTAGGAATTCGTCTCTCAAAAATAAAAGGCCGAAAAAGGCAACCGGGTAGTTTGCTAAGTGGTTACCCTCCTTCGCAGTTGCCACGCGCGGTGCTGCTGCAGTTTTATCTGAAGTATGGCGGGTGCTTAGTGCATACCGCCATGAGAAGAGATACTTAAAAGAGGAAATAATGAAACAAAAATAATGTGTAATGATAAGTTTAACAGTACAAGTTACGTTGAGATATGCATTAAATTAAATTTTAGTTAGGATTATACGAGTCCAGCAAAATTCTCCTGTGGTCGCTTCCTCTTAATATGAGCTGTATAATTTTTCAAGGTTTTGCATATTAACATTTTCAGAACTATTTAGAGAATTAAAGAGATTTTTAGAGAGATTTTGAATATGAGTTTTAAACGAAGGTATTTTAATCGCTTTATGAATCTCGTCGTTACTCATGTACCTATAGGCATCGACGATCATTCTTATTAATGTATTTTGCAGTACACCTAGAATATATATATTTGGACTTAGCAGCGTATCCCCATACTGGACATTCGTAAGCTATGATGGGACGCAAAACGACTGTATAGAAAAGCAATTTCAAGATTCAATTACAGAGTTTATATATATTCCTCGAAACCGTAACTTAATTAGTGGTCTGTAGAACTGCAGTTAAAAAAAGATTTATAAACTTAACTATAATGAAATGTACTTGCAGTTTCCATGTAAATGGACACTAAAGGTTATGAGTTCTAAAAAAGAAATTGCATGAGCGGCCGAAAAAATGCCAAAAGGAAAAAAAAAATAAAATTAAAAACCAGGGATAGAGTAAAAATTAGTTAAAAAATATTATGAAGACTAAAGAAGAATTAAGTACTAAAACACTTACCAGGTATTGTGGAAAGAAAAATAATTATGAAATATTTTATTTACAGTAAAACAGTTATGATTCATAATTTGCAAACATAAAAAGATTAATTCTACAAGAGAACTATTATAATGACATTGACGAATTCACACATTAAAATATACAATAAAAAATAAAATTTAAACGTCCGATTTTTTACTTTTTTGAGAAAAAATAACTATGTCTTTAAACACATTCAACACATTTCAAAAAGGCCAAAGTCAGTAAAACCTTGACTTATATTAAAACTAAAATAATAAATAATTCAATACCTTCGAAAATATTTTATATCAAAAAGTGCGAATTTAATATACATATCACTCCGTAAAAATTTAATGTGGAATCCTCATACTCTTTTAAAAAATGATCTTGACACTTGCAATAATTTCCGAAATATTCATTATCCAACGGAATAAATAATAAAAAAAAATACATGTAACTTGAATACTACTACACAATAGCGTTCAATATAAAAATGGTCAACTTTTCTAAAAATCAAAGAACTTGAAAAAATAACAGGGTTACAAAACAATTATAACATAAACATCAAAGAAATATTCACGTGTTATCACACATACAATATTAAACACAGTATTAAACAATACAAATCAAAGAAATCGTAAGTTTTTTATGCTTAAATACAAGATACATGCGCATATAGTAAACCAAACATTTTTCCCTCTGAATATTTTAAAAATATTTTATAAATGGTGAAAAAAGGAAAAATAAAAATTAAATATTTCCCAAAGTTTTTATATTTTTTTGAAAAATTTCAAGTTTATTTTTTTAAAATTAATTGTCTTGTTTCGAGAATTATTTTATACATTTGTGTGTAAGTACCGGGTGTTTCTAAATGAATATAGAAGTTTTAACTCTTTATAGTATTTATTACATATAACTTACAAAGAAAACTCATACATCGATTGAAAGAGTTCTGAAACAGTTTTACCAACAATCTTACAAATGTTCAATCTGAGCCTCATTTGTCACACGGCACATATCAAGTCAATAGGCGAGTTCATCCCAAACTTTGTTCAGTGGGTCCGAGGTAATTCTTGCAACAGCTTTCTCAATCCTGTGAAACAGCTGGTAGCAAAGGTACGTATATACAATCCTTAATGAACCCCCACAGATAAAAAATGCATGGTGTCAGATCGTGTGAACATGGAGGCCATGCAAAAGAAACTTTATCGCGAGGCCCTTTGCGGAAAATTCATTAGTTGAGTATAATGATGTTCAAACAATCTCGTACTGAGAGATACCAGTGAGGCGATGCACCATATTGCTGCCAAATGAAGTCATCTTGTTCACTCATTGTAGGAAAAATCCATAGTTGCAAAACTTTAAGATGAGCAAAACGCTTTCTGTTCACTAGTCCCCATTTTCCTACTAGTTCGCTGATCGGTGGGAAGGGAAAAAAATTAACATTTTTTTCCGCGATTACCAGCCAGCAAAAAAATTTTTTTCAGTTGGCTTTTTCGATTATGGGTTATACTACACTGGTGTGCAAAACTTAAGCAACAGGTGGGTTTATTCCAAAATTCACGAAAAAAACATCGAGAGACATGAAATTTGAAATGAGGAATATTATTCGTAAGGATGACGAAACATCGGCGCGAAAAAAGGGGAAAACAACGCAAAGGTTTGGGAAACAAACAAAAACAACTTTTTTTGAAAGCATAGTATCGTGACTCTGATTTCTATCCCAAAAGGAAGAACAAAAGAGGTTCCTTTAATAGTTTACCCTCCTCTTTCTTTGGTTTTCTTTGCACCCTCTCCCAATCTCAGAACCAGCTGGTCAACATTTCTTGGTAGGGTCCCATTCCTCAATCAACATCTTTTGAGTTGTTGGTTGTACTCGGATGATTAAGCGTGTTTCAATACGTCTCCCCAAAGCATCCCCCCTTTCGTGGGTTTTAAAACTGGGGGGCACGTTGGCCAATCCATTCAGTATATTTCCCTTTCCAGTACTCCTCAACACAAAAGTGCATGTGGCGTGCATTGTCATCCATAAAGATGAAGTCTGGGCCAATGGCCCTCGGAAAATCGATGGGAAGAAGTCTCCCCTGCGTCCCCATTTCAGACCCTCTGTCGAAAATGGGAAGCTCAGTTCCGCCGTTCAGCATAATGCCAGCGGACGAACTCAGGACCACCGAACGATGTCTTTCCTTGATGTTCTGGGGTAAAACCGGGTCCCCCATTTTTCAAATCAAAACGCGTTGAAACCCCCGGTACTGAACCGCCCCATCCGTAAAAAAAACGCTCCATTGATCAGTTGTCAGTTTTTGGCTCTCTGTCTCACTGTAAACGGTGGGTTCGGTGGCCATCTTTCAACGGGGGGCGCATTCGGACGCGGGGGAAACCCCCTTTTTTGGGAAAGGGGTCTGGCCACAGTAAACCCTCCTTTTCGACCTGTTGCTGTACAGAGTTTCTGAGCAATGGCGCTTGCTGACTGCTGTCGAAATTTTTTCCCCCAGGATGATATATGGTCATCCGGGTTTTTCCTCGGCGGCCCATCAACCTTTCCAACAGCGCCTTTGGTTTTTGGGTCACTTGCCAAGCGCGCGAAACGCACTTTTTTTGATTCCCAACTCTGCAGCTACACTGGTGACAGTACGCCCCCCCTCCAGCTTTCCGTCATTCTTCCGTGTGAAATCATCCCGATGATTTCTTCTTAAAAATTTTACGAACTGACTCCTGGCACTTGCAGGAATATGGTGAAATTTCGTCTTCCCTTTATTTCATTCTACTGTTGAGCAGCGCGACATCACGCGTTTTGCTTACGCTCATCCTTCGACGTTTTGTTCTGATATTTGCCCCCTGACGTTTCTACTGACTTACGTGTTTCTCTCTGATCCCCCAGACCCCCTTTTTCTGCAATTTCATGGCTATCTGAAAAATTTTACATTTTGCAATTTTTGCTCACCAGTGTAATAAGATAAATGCAATAAATACTATACAGCTTTAAAACTCCGATATTCATTTATAAACACCGTGCGCTTTGTGTCTTTTAGTAATGCATTTAAAAACATTGTATATTTAATGAATCTATGTATGATGAGATAATGAATTCATTCCCATGTCCTACAAAAAATAGTAAGAAACAAAGATGATCTTTTAAAGTATTGTTAAGTATTGTTAAGTTTAAGTTTCATTATTTGGCATACAATAAGGCATATAATATAAATTATATTAGAAATATTTAAAACAATGTCTCGAAAACCTGATGATTAAACTTTGATATTTTAAGTTTTCCCATCATGGGTTCGTACTTATAAAAGCTTGACGATTCAAATGTCCTGTGATTATACGGATTTAAATATTTTGTATCTATTTAATATTAGATGAAGGAAATTGATATTTTACAGTATTCAATAATTCGACATTGTTTATTTACAAATATGTTGATGAAATCGTAGAACATGCCACTTTTAATTCCTCATAAATTGTTTATTCGTTTCAAACTGTATAGTAATAATTAAAAAAAAAACGAGTACAAATTCACTTATACCTATGACTGCGTCCGATTTATATCACGAAAACACATCTCTTCTTTTGGCCCCCTCTTTTTGTTTTTTTACTGTGTTAGCATATTTTAGCTAGTTAACACCTTCCAAATTAGAAGGTGAGGGTTTTTATTTTTTTAAACTTGTTTGACTCTGCCGGGTTCTCCGATTAGAAAACTGACGGATTTATTTTATCCACATTCTGAGTTTGAACCTGTCTAGCCGATTTGTCAGAAAAAATGAGGTTAGACGAATAATATTTGATGTATTTTTAAGAAAAATTTAGGCAATATAACGATATTGTATTCATTTTATCTTTAATAATATTTAGTAAATAAATTTGATATGTTTTATAAATGATTTTTATTATAGAATGTTTCGAAAACGAATTAGATGAAATTTTAATTCTAAATTGAACATTTATTTAAAATAGCTGAACTAGAAATACATTATAATATTTAAAAAAAAATAATAAATGTTAAATATTTGATAAATAAATTAAAACAGCAAAAGAAATCTTTTCGCATTTTTAGTAACAAGTTTTTAAATTACTTATCGGTTAAAAATCGTTTGCAATTGCTATTAATAGACTAACAGTTGCAGAAATACAAGATTTTTTTTTCTTACCAGTTTTAACCTTTTTGTTAACTTATTTGTTTAACTTTTTAAATAGTCGGTAAAATTTCACATCTGTTTCAAATTGGTAATGTTTTATGACAGCAATATTGATGAAACGCTATAATACATCTATGTCCTTAAAATATACCATTCCGCAAAAATCTTCCAAAAACAAAGTTTTTGTTTTTATTGTAAATAATTCTGAAGGGGAAAATATACATATGAACTTGATTAGAGTTTTAAATGCTTTCATGATTTATTTCCGACTAATTCAATAAACAATTAAAACATAGTTGATAAATTATAACAGCTGAGAACTTTAAATTTTAAGGTAATATGAAAATAACTATTGCCGTATTCTGTATAGCGTAAAACCGGAATTTCGAAGAATATATCATTTGTATAACTTGAAGAACAATAAAACGGAGCGAACTACTTCAAATAACTTATGTTTCTCTTCCACTAACTCCCCCTCCAAAAAAAAGAATTTAAAAGAAAAGAATGCGTGTGATATGAGTGAAAACGCAAAAAATAAAAAGGCGAACTCTCGATATTGCATCTAAAGTGGAATTCTTCAAAATCCAGTGCTTCAATCATTTGAACTCTTTCGTTATCGGCATTGTTTTTATTCTGACTATTTTCATTGTGGGCAGGAAGAAATATTCCAGAGAAAAGGATTTCAAAAGTGTGATTCTTGAAAGATTTCACTGACTTCAATACTCATAAATGGTATCTTGCTAGGTTCTAACTTAATATTTTGTCATTCTACCATATAATGCAGTGGAGAGAAAATCGATGTATTTTTGTATCCTTTTTTGTGTTCTTAAATCGCGAAAAAGAAGGTAAGAAAAATTGAATGCAAGAGTCATCACCCATAAAGTAAATATGAGCTCTCAACAGTAACCCAATATAGAATGTTTTTCGAAGTTTTATATATTCATTGTAAAACCGGAAAGACTAAGAATGTAAGTTATATTATAAATATTACGAAAAACATAATGTAAAAAAAAAGGCGTTGTGTAGTTCTTTTTTCTGGATGGAAACATATAACCGTTTGTGCTGTGTCATCTGCCCTTCAAACAGAATTTTATTTATACTCTTTCTAATTCCTTTTTGATGCATATTTCTATCCTGCGAAAGATAGAAAAGTCTGGATTAATTTCAGATGTTATTCCTTTGCTAATGAAAACAAATACCATTTAGAAAAATTCAAATAAAATATAAACACAATTGGTGTTAAAAGTTTTATAACGTATTAGTTCATCAAAAGGTTATGGGCAAATTTGGGGCATCTAAAACTATACGTATCTTATTTCTACATTTTATGATCATTCCCTGATAAAGATAACAAATCAAGAGAATCCTTTACCATAAATTCATTAGAACACCGTTAGTAAAATTTGTTATTCTCAATGCAAATGGTTAATACATATATCGCATCTGGATTGCTGATAAAACACTACAAAAAAATCCTTTCATATACCTATAGGAACAGAATTAAATAACAAATTTTTTGATTAACTAACTGAATTACCATAGTTGATTTACAGAACATACACTCATCAAAAGAAAAATTGCAACACAAAGAATTAATGCACCTAGCGCCATGCCTAGACTACTTCGCACAAATTATTCATACTGCTTCCCCTCGCCATGTTTATAACTCTCAACTCTCTTCCAAATATGAAACTAATGATCAATAAATCAACACCCGTGTTCGAACAGTGAATGATCCAGTGGAAAGACAATTAAACATTATAGATTATTATATGACCCCTTAACGTTGGTATTATTGAGATCATAATTCAGACAAATGTTCTTCACGTTATTGGAAGGAACTAAATATTTAATTCTAAATTTTGGCATTTTTATGACATATGAAATCCAAATAACTAAGCATTTAGTTATGTACTGCATTTCCCTTCTTTTTAGTTGCTATAATTTATTATTTTTATTCTAATATTTATTTAGGTTGTTCATAACCGTTAAATTCGTAAGGAAAGGGGTTTTCTGAACAAAATAACAAGAAGGAAGAAATGCACTTTTTTTTTTTAATAACTTTCATTATAAGTACATGGTTGACAATGAATAGATGTTTCAAACATGCAGGAATTCTAAGATAAATAAAATGAATCTATAAAGGTGTAAAAACTTATTGATGCTAAGATATAGTATGTTGTAAGAAGAAGTCTTTTCAAGAGATTTGTGTGGTTTATTTTACAGGACCAATATCAATTGTACACTACAGATAATCAGTTTATATCGCTGAATATCTACATTTCTCTTAAAGATTGTGTCGGGTTGATATATAACTATCAGGCATTTCCTTGATGTGCTATATTTCAATAAAAATTTACATTGCTTTATAAATTTATAAATGAAAATATTCTTCTACTTTTGGATTATAAAAGTGCATGCCGATAGTCATACTCATGTTCCTAATATTATGCTGTACCAGTCATTTTGTTAACTCACTCACTGCTTCTCAAAGTTTCAATATTCGCAACTCAATATTTAATCATAATTTTCATCTCGGCTCCGCCCATGCAATAACAATGCATTGAACTCAATAATACTATACTGTGATGCTAAAACTACAATATGACTTTAACTTCTTAAGTATATAAATGTATCGTTCAGTCAAACTGTTAATTTTCCCGGACGTATATATACGTCTTTCCGAAGTACGATCTATTCTGTGCATTGCTAACCATAAAATTATTCTGGTGGCTTTGGAATGCAATAAATGAACCAGGACAATGCTTGCGAATGATTTACTCATTTCAGATTATTTGCTTCTTTATTCCTTTCCGCCCCCAATACATCACACACGTGTTCCTACGTCGAAAACAGTTGACATTGGGAAGCAAATTGCAAAACTTTTAATCTGCAGTAAAGTGATTAATTATAAACCATACAAATGACCAAGATAAGTGTTAATTTGTGTATATATATTTACACTGGTGTGCAAAACTTAAGCAACAATGTAAAAATTTAGCAGATAGCCATGAAATTGCAGAAAAGGAGGTCTGGAGATCAGTAGAAGGAACACGTAAGTCAGTAGAAACGTCATGCGTATGCAAATATCAGGAACAAAACGTCGAAGCGATGTGAGCGTACGCAAAACGCGTGATGTCCGCGCTGCTCAACAGTAGAATGAAATGAAGGACGGAGACGCAATTCACCATATTCTGCAAGTGCCAGTGAGTCAGTTCGTGAAATATGGCTAGAAGAAATCACCTGGACGACTTCACACGTGGAAGAATGATCGGGGAAAAAGGAGGAGGGGCGTACTGTCACCAGTGTAGCTGCAGAGTTTGGAATCAACAAAAGTGTCGTTTCCGCGCGCTTGGGAAAACGTTCCAAACCACAGGTACAGCTGTTAGAAGGGTTTTGTGGCCGCCCGAGGACGACAACTGTAGGGGGTGACCCGATATATTATCCCGAGGCGAAAAAGATCGACAGAAGTCAGCAAGCGCCATTGTTCAGAAAAATCTGTACAGCAACAGGTCGACAAGTGTAGCGGTTTACTGTGGCCAGACGGGCCCTTTACAAAGGGGCCTGTTCGCCCGCCGTCCTGAACGCTGCCTCCCGTTGAAAGATGGACTGAAGCCACTGTTACAGGGGCCAGAAACAAAAACTGGACAACTGATCAATGGAGTCGTGTCCTCTTTACGGATGAGAGTCGGTTCAGTCCCAGAAGCGATTCTCAACGCGTTTTGATTTGGAGAGAGATCGGGACCCGGTTATATCCCAGTAAAATCAAGGAAAGACATCGTTACGGTGGTCCTGGGGTTCTTGTCTGCTGGTATTATGCTGAACGGTGGAACTGAGCTTCATATTTTCGACAGAGGGTCTGTAACCGGGGGTCGCTGTTGTGAGGAGGTACTCTTCCCCGTGTGCATCTTTTCCGAGGTGCCATTGGCCCAGACTTCATTTTTTATGGATGACAATGCACGGCCACATCGCACCCCTTGCTGTTGAGGAGCTGCTGGGAAAATGAAGATATCACTGAATGGATTCCCGCGTGCTCCCCAGATTTAAATCCCATCGAACATGTGTGGGATGCTTTGGGAGACGTATTGCCACACGCTTACATCATCCGGGGAACAACCAACAACTCGCAGATGTTGATTGAGGAATGGGGACACCTACCAAGAAATGTTGTAACCAGCTGGTTCTGAGTATGCGGGAGTGCAAAGCAACCATTGTAGTAAGGGGGGCATATCCATATTAAGGAACATCTCGTTGTTGTTCTTCCCGTTGGATAGACAATCATGAGTCACGATACTATGCGTTCAATAAAGCTTGTTTTTTTTTTGATTCCATACCGTATGCGTTGTATTCCTTTTTCAGCCCTGATGCTTTCGTCATCCTTACGTACATAATATTCTCCCTCATTTCAGAATTTCATGTCTCTCAGATGATTTTTCGTGAAGTTATGGCAATAAACCCACCTGTTGCTTAAGTTTTGCACACCAGTGTATATAAGGCAATCCCATGGGGTCACTGGTAAATATTAAACTTGTTCTTATCTTATTATTGTTAAATAAATTATCAAATGCACACACATTGTGTAGCACTGGTACATTTGTACGTGTAATATATCAGTGTAAATGTGCATTTTATTTTTTATTATGTCAGAATGTATTTTTTTTCCAATAAATTAACATTTTTTTAAAATTCTTTTGTTTTCGACTTTTCAATGTGCTCGCGCCCCCTTCGTAGAGTTGCCACGCCCCTAAGGTGGGTGCACCCCACAATTTGAGAAACGCTGTGCTAACCCAACAAAACTTTGGTGAGTGCGCAATCAGCTAAAGTCGATGCAGGGAATGGTTTACGCGTTTCAAATCGAGAGACACTAGCTTGGGAAATAAGCCGGAAGAGTTCGACCATCGAATTTCGACGACCAGGCACTTTTGGCACCCGTGAAAGGAAGCTTGACTACTGAATGCTGACCACCAACTTCAGTGTTAACCGTACAACTATTGTTCGTCTTCTCAAAAAGCTTGAAAAGGTATGGAATTTGACTGGAGTGGTCCCCCACCAACTCTCAGCAACAACAACAAAGCTGAACGGGTACGAAATTTCAGTGATTTGCTTCAACGAAACGAGTGAAGTACGCTTCTGAAGGATCTTGTCACAGGGGATGAGTCATGGCTTCTCTTCAGAAACCTCAACAGAAAGAAGGTCTGCTGTTAGCCAGTAGTTTCACCAAAAGTAATAACGAATAATGTACACTGTGTAAGAAAGTACTGTAATGTGTTTGACGGGACAGAAACGGAATCATACTTTGGAAAATCATTTTACCGTGAGTTCTTTGCCCGTGGAATCAACCGTCTTCGATGCCTATGGAAAGCAATTATTAAAGTAGATGGTGATTACGCTTGATTAATCATTTAAAAATGTAACTGTTGAATTTTTATGATTCCTTTTTCATAATAAATAGTATACAAGAATTCCTGATAATTATGCACCAACCCAATAAATATTCGTCTCATATTGAGTTCTAAGGTTATTTCATAGAACATTTTTCTTATAAGCGATGATGTAGTTTTTTGGCATTACGCATCCAAATTACAATTTTAAAGATTAATGAAATAGCATTCGAATAACAAATTTCTAGGTTCAGATGTCTTGTAGAAAATGAAATAACTGGATATTATATACTCCTATTAAGATTTAGTAACCACAAAAGAATAAAGAATATTTTAATCGACCATGGTTTGAAGTATACTTTTACCAGATTTTCTTTATTGGTAATAAAATAAAGACAATTATATATATATATATATATAAATATATATATATATATATATATATATATATATATATATATACCGAGTGGGCAAAAAGTCCGTATTAACTTTAAAAGTTTATAAGACCTGGAAAATTAAACAAAATAAAAAACGGCTTGCAGGTTTAGCATCGATAAGTCACAGGATTTTTTTTAAGATAAGAAAAAAGAACTGCCCACAGATGGCACTGGTACCAGTGACTGAGTTGGAAATATGCAAATGAGACAGGCTATTACAGATACTGAAGCTCTTGATCCATTTGTAATTTTTCGTTGCATACCAACTAAGTGAACAAGCATACTGAGTAAGTAAGACAAAGCTTTGTTGGTGAAGCTATTTTTCATGAACAAGGAATCAGCGACTGTTACACTGCGTAAATTCCGACTTCAGAAAAATGTGAAGACTGAAACAGAGGGCCTTCAACAATAGAACTCCTCATAAAGCTTGTTCAGCGATTTCAGGAAACTGGATCACTCGAGGATCGTGCAAGATGCGGACGACCAAGTCTAAGAATCATTAGCAAACTTTGCAAGTTTATATGGACTTCTCAATCTCCAGATCTCGCTCCAGTAGACCTTTGGCTGTGGGGATATTAAAACTCCCGGGTGTATAAGTCCCGTTTATTCAATCTGTTGAAATTAAAAGATGCGATCCGCCGAGAGCTGTCATGTATACATGCGGACATTATGTACTCTGCCGTTGCTGGATTTGTGACACGCTTGGAGTGTGTCATCCCTTGTGGTGGTGGATATGTGGAACACATGCTGCTGTAATAAATGATTTGGTAACGTTATTTCTGTTATTTGCGGGTCTTTTCTTTCACTTATGTATACAAAACGACACCTGTCGGTTTTTTTTTCTTTTTCTTATCTTTTTAAAAAAAAACCGTTATTTATCCATGCTAAACCTGCAAACCCTTTTTTATTATTTTTTTTCTGGGTTTTATAAATCTTTCAAGTTTTAATGGACTCTTTGCCCACCCGGTATTTAGCAAATATTTTGAATACTCTTTGTGGCACGTTGCTTAGAATATAAACTTAATTACCGTATCCGATGAATGTTTTTGTTCCAAAACCCATTTATGAATCTTAAACAAGATAGTTTTGAAACACGACAAATACATATATTTCTTAAACATAAATACAATATTTTATATTGCATTTTTTATATTCATTATGTTATATTTTGTTATTACTTACATAAAAATTGTAATATTTTCTCATATGTAAATAGAAACTCAAATACATATATTCGTCAGCAACAAAAGTGCCATATTTAAAGTCATATATAATGCAATACCAAATTAAGTATACCATTTCTTTCTTTATTTTTTTAAATAAAAAATTATTTGAAGAAATAATGTTAATACATTATTGTAAAACATTGAATAAGAACTGAAATATCCTTCATACATCTAAGCTTTCTAAAATCCATCAACAGGAAGTATTGATTGTATAAATAACATACTTTTTCTTTATATATAGGTTTTACGTAAGTTAAAATTGAGGCTTCGAGTAAGTACATGATTACGCAATTGAAAATCAATGTTAGTTCAGATAAAAAAAAAATATTTTCAACGCCGTGATAGATAAAATAAAACCAACAGAAATATCGCACACACAGTAATAATGAGAAAGTCAAACACAGAGCATAAATTTAGCTTCGATTAAGTGAATCAAATCCGACTTCCTTTTTGGAAGGCAAATATTTAACAATCATTAGGATTTAGGTAGAAAAGGATATAAATTAACCTTCAGGATACTTTTTAAAACCAATCTGTTTAAAAACCTTTAATTAAAAAAAATGAATTTAAATGGAATTATACAGATTAACCCTTTTAAAATTTTTTAAAAATAAATAAAAGGTGGTACTCAAATACTTTATACATTTTGAAAATTATTTATCTGTGGTTTTCTTTTTCAAGAAAGAAAAGCTTTTTTTTGGAAAAAAAATTTAACCCCATTGTACCGTTTACACAGAAGCTTTATTTTGAAGAAGAAATTGGGTAATCTGACAGATTTTGCTTGCAAAATTTATCTTCTAGAATTCCAAAATGTGCAAATTCTTTCATAAGGTGTGTTTGCTCCTATTTATTATTATAAATCACATTAATTGTAAAAAGTTAATTAAATAATGAATGTTAAATTTTTTCATGAAGTTTAAGTCAAAAGAAAATTTGTTTAAAATTAAAATATTTGAACAGTTATTAGACAAAATTCCTTACATTTTTAAATTTTATCTTTGATGAATAAGTTAGTTATTCTAATCTTATTTATAATGTAATGTTCCTTATATTTGTATACAATGTAAATTATGGATGAACTATTTGATGAATAAGTTTGATAAACGATATCTTTAAATTATTTTATTAAAACATGTGTATTCATTTTAAAAATTTAATTTAGATTCCGAAAACTGAAAGTTATTAAAATCTATTTATTAGTAATCTAATTGGGTGCTTATACAATATCCTCCTGACCAATAAATTGATAAAGAAATTGAAAGATTTGTGCCAAAATTTATTGACAGAAAACCATACAAAAAAATACATTATTTTTACAACAACAACAAAATTAAAAACATTTACATTCTATGTAATAGAGATATTCAAGTTTTTAAAATACTTGTTCCTCTTTAATTTTAAAAGCGTTTTAAATATTAATAAACATATTATTATTCCTCAATTTTTTTTTTCCTTTTTCACAAATAATTTGATAAATAATTTTAAAGTTTAATTTTTGAACTGGGAACATTTATTCAAAACTTATAATTAAAACTACATCATTTGTTCGCCTATCCACCGACTCACTGGCGGAGGAGTGTGTAGCGGTATCATCTATGTAAGCCAGTAACAACCTCCTGCTTAAGGAGATCATATTGATCTAGTGGTTAAGTTACTCGGCTTCACATCCAAAGGTATCTTGTTCTGTCCTCCATCGCCACTTCGAATCTGGATAGTAAAGCTATTTTAGTTTACATTTAAGACCCTCGAAAAAATGTAAGAGAAAGGAAGCAGATAGGTAATCAACCACACAATTTTCGAATTTTGTGATCCTCATACTTTCACTCATTCACTCCTCCCTTTTGTAAGATCTCCGAAGTCTTAAGTAGAACAGGCATGAAACTTCGCAACCTCATTTTTATTGATTAGACCTCCAATAAGAACGGAATTTGAGGGAAATCGACTTCCAAAAGGTTGTAGGATAATAGACAAAAATTCCTTTTTTGAACTATTGGACCTAGAGACAAGATATTTGTCAAACATGTATCATTTGTTAAATTGAGATCTGCTAAGAAAAGTTTTTATTTTAACACCAGAACATCCATCGGTGTCAATTGGACACCGGAGTCCCTTTACTGTGTTCTCCATTCCGCATTTTTATAGGAAATTTGAAAACTTTTCGTGACTTTTAATCATTTTCCCTGGTGATTACATGGAAAAAC
Organism: Trichonephila inaurata madagascariensis; assembly: GCA_019973955.1. Taxonomy (NCBI): domain Eukaryota; kingdom Metazoa; phylum Arthropoda; class Arachnida; order Araneae; family Nephilidae; genus Trichonephila; species Trichonephila inaurata. Next base: position 51,734 of record BMAV01017012.1, on the reverse strand, counting down.
GATTTGTGGTACTAGGTTAATTAGGAGTGTTTTTAAAACTAAATATACCTAGAACGTCCGCTGCTATCATTTCGAAGCCAAGGTAATTTATTAATATAAATAGGTGTCGTTCAACAAAATATAGTTCGCTAAGTAGATTTAATTTGTAAAACAAACTTCCCAAAGTCTTATCGCATATTTATTTAACCTTGAATGTAGTATTAATGGTTTCACAGAGGAAATTAATCAATTATACTGAAATTGCCGTGTCTAAGTGTTTCGTTGCATAGTATTTGCTTATCTGCTTCTAAAAAGAAAATTCGATTTTCGAAGTTAGAGCAGAGTAGATACCCTGAAACGATGGTTCATGGAGAAGGTCTAAGCCCTGATGAAATTGCTAATATGTTTCGATATCTTTTTTTGAGAAGGAATCGAATGGTGTGGTTAGCTGTCTTGCTCTAACTTAGACTCATATGAAGAAATAAGATTAAGTGAAAGTGACTGCGAAGAAAGTGTGTGAATGTTATTGATAATATTCTAGTAAATTTTGATACGTATATCGCTAGTGATGGCACATATTGGATACTGAGTAATAGTAATGTTCCTTGCAGAAATGCGACTCGCATTGTCTTGCGACAAACAGTGGTCCAACAAGCTTAGAAAAACATAATGTCAACGTCAGTTTTTTGTCATATAAAGGGTCAGAATAAATAATAAGTACGTGAAATAATATTAAAAAGTCTTCAAAAATTAAACCGTACTGAACAGTAGTCCAGCGAATATTTAGTTAAAATATTTATTTTATATGTTTTATGTTGGGGTGTCAAATGACACCTGTGAACTTTTAATTGTAATCTAAATCCCAAACTTTCTGGTATTAAACTGACCTTCAAAAGGGTTTATGAAGGTGAAAAAAAATCAAGTTGATTTTTTTAAAAAACTATTATGCCTACAGATTTGAAATTTTAGAAAACATGTTTTATTTCTATAGATCTCTTAAGAATGCTTTTTTTTAAGATCAAGGGATTGAGGGGGTTTTACGGGAGTGTTATAGCTTCTTAAGAAAATGTTCCTGTTTTAGAACTATTATACCTCCAAACCTGGAATTCAAATTTCTTTTGTTGAGTGGAGATTCGGTAAGAATATTTTTACAAAAATCAACACCCGACGGAGATTGCGGGGAATAACAGGCACAGATCTTAATTTTGATCTTTTTGTCGTACAGATATGGACAAAATACTTTAATGATAAACTACAAAATTAATACATACTACCCGGAAAATCACGCTCATCTTTCAATCAGGTGAAAATCATGTTTTCTAATCTCTCTCTTTTATTTTTGCAAATAAATTAATACCTTCAAAAGGCAAAAAAATCCTTTTTTTAAGCAAAAAGGGAAATTAATTTTATTCATTTAATCAAACGATTCAAAGTAAGTTCTCATTTTGTTATAATTTTGTCTCTAATGTTTTATACTTTTGTTAGTATAATTTCAAAGGATATATTCGTTTTAATGCACAATTTTTCCTAAAAAATTGTCCGTGACCCTGCGTTCATTTTCTTTACTCATTATCCTTTTTCAAATCTGTCAGAAATCGTTTTTTCTCCTTAACTCAAGACATTCGTAACGCAGTATTAAATTATTTTTTGTTTCCTTTTCTTGCATAAATATTTCCAATCTTCATTTCAGTTGATCTTCTTTCCTTTGGTTTCAACGCAACATTTTGAGTTAAATATGAAATAGTGTATTTTTTTAATACTCTTTTATTTTTAGTTCTGCCATTTTTTTTCATCGATTTTTTCTTAAATTTTCTTAAATGTAACCAATGCTTTTACGTTTAGGTTTCGCTTTTTACAATTAAAAAAAAATCAGTATAAAATGTCTCCTTCAGTTTTTTTTTTTTCGTCGTTGTTTTACATATAATATTTAACTGATGTGTTTAAATAATTCATTTTATAGTACACCTACTTCGTTTAACTTATTCAATTTATTTTTTTAACTTAATATATAAATAAACACACACACACACATATATATATAGATATATATATATATACAGTGGTAGCCAAAATTGTAGCCACTTTTTAAAATTGTTATGGTTTTAAGTTTGAATGATTATAGAAAATGTTACGTAGCACAGAATGCAAACTATTTTATATCATTTTAAAGATATTTTAATACCAAAATCAATACAAAGAACACAATTCAAATATTTGCAAATCAAAAATTATGCTGAATAACTATCGATATATATTATATGATGATAGCAGTGTTTTATCGCTGCTGAGTGGGGTAGCCTTTATTTCTTATTACAGCTTCAGATCGATAATTCATTGAGCTGAAAATAGTTTTAAGCTTTTCCTTCGTTATTACATGATGCCAGGAAACAATTATATACTCAATTAGTTACGTTTTATTTCATGGGGACCTCATTCGGACAAGAGTTTTCAAACAGTGCCAAAAGTTTTCGATATGATTGAGGTTTGGACTGTTTCCTGGTCACCAGGTCAACAACTCAATGATCTTAGAACGATACTAATCTTTCGATTACTTTGCAGTGGGCAAGGATCAAATCGATTCCTGATGGATGGTAGAAGTTTTGGTTCTAGAATGGTGTCAATGTATTTTAAACAATATTAAGTTTTATAATTATCGGTGACCCATTGGCTTCTCATATATAAAATTATATGCAAGATTTATTTTTGATAATTTGTATTGGTTATAATTAAGCCCTTAATTACAGACTAAATCTATGCGACTTCCCCAATGTCACCGCTTTCCATGTGGGGCGGGATGGATTATGAGGGGTTAAGAAAAGGAATAAATAAAAAAAATCCTCTGAAATAAGTAAATCCTTCGCAAAGACTGTCTAGGTTATTTTATAGCATTCAAAAGCTTTCGGAATAATTTTATGGATAGCAGTGCACAGAAAAGATTGTACTTCGAAAAAAGGTATATGTGTCCGGGACAATTAACGCCTTGGGTGAGTGAGACGTTTATATACGCCGGTGGCACTTAAGAAGTTAAAATTGTATTGTAGCTTTAGGGTCAAAGTATAGCCTTCTTAAATTCAATACATTGTTTATGTTTGTGGGGAGCGAGGAAATTTTTGACTGAATATTGGGTTGCAAATATTGAAAGTTTGCGAAGCGCTGTTGTACGGAGAACAAATCACAGTTTTGCATTCTTTCCTGAAAGTAATCTAAACATTATGAACATGATTGTTAGCTATCCTGAAGAAAAATTGCAAAATACATTATTCAAACAACATCACCTTATCTGGTTGTTACAATACAATATTTTTCGATATTAAGTTAAATAGTTTTTATGCAGTCAGTCTATTTAATTTCTGTCATTAACATTTAATAATAATAATGCGTAATACATAATTTATGAACTTCTTCTTTATTTGCATTATCATTAAAATGCACCTGTACTGAAAGCTTCAAAGTACCAAATTTTCTTCCGTACTGAAGACAAAGCACACTTCAATGTTTACTTTAACAATAGAATACCATCGAACAATGCCTCCTCTTTCTTGTAACATTTTCTCTTGCTTCTACCTATTAACATTTTTATTAAAATTTTTTCTTATTTTTAAAAATATCTTTCTTGTTTTTGAATGATTTAATTTTTTTCAAAAACACAATACTTATAAATCATATTCCTATTTTTTTCGTTTGGGTGAATATGATTCATTTAAGGAAGAGTTAAATTAATTGAATTGATCTTTGGAAAACTACAATGTATTTTCAGAGTATCACAGTCACTGAAATAATGAAGTAAGGCGAAAAAGTTTTCAATGCTTTTTAAGATGACTGGTATAAAAATGACCCAACTATCTTTTATTTTAATTTTATTTAACCTTATTCTTGGCAATATTATCTTTCGATTAATGTATCACTTTTGCATGTTGGAAAGTTAGCAGTCGGAAAGAACTTCATTTGAAAAATGTAAATTAACTCAGGAAATTTTAACACGCCCCAGCTTAAAAAAAAAATTTAAAAAAAGCGTTTTGATAAAAAAAAAATCTGTTTTAAAAAGAGAAATGATAACTAGAAAAAAAATGTAATATATAAAGCAGGATATTACCGAGGCATTACAGTAAAGTATTTTTTTTTCTTAGAGAAATGTGAGCAAGTAAAATATTTGAATTAAGATAATTTATATAAATAATTTCAGAATTTGAGTTCTTATTCTTCATATGTTTTTCATAAAAATATGATACTAATATTATGTTAAGAAAAATACTAAAATTTCTGTCAAGATAGAAAAAAAATATATATTTTTCTTGAATTTTCTTGTTTAATTAATACTCTCTAAAAACTAATCACTTATAAAAATATATTAGTTGAAAAATACGAAAAAAGGCAATTATTTTAAAGAAAAATATACAACTAGTGTCTTAAAAGTGGCTTTTAAATTTTTTTTTTTTAAGTTTCAAATTTTTTAAAGTAGTTTTTCTGTGTTATTTCGATACTTTAGTGCATTCAAAATGCTACTCCTTCCACAATTATTTACCAATCACTTCCACTTTTTCCCTGTATGTTACATATAAAGCATGTAACAACATTAAGGATTCAGTTTGCTGTAAATTGAATTCTCGTTTTTTTAAAAAAAATTAAAATGTAGAAGATATTGGCTTGTTCGTTGAATTTTTTAGCAGGCATATGAACATCTTATTTTGATTCTCAAAAACCAATTAAGTTATTGTAAAATCGATTCCTAAAGTTTTTTAGAACATCTTTAAGAATATAACAAAAAAATTTCAGGACAAAAATTAGTAATTACAAAAGGAGTAGAGGATTTTAAAAATTTCCAAATTTTTTTCAAAACATTTTAATTTTTAAAATTGTGTGAAAAATTTCATCTCATATCATTTTTTGAATATAAATATTATATAAAATGCTAAATTATAATTTTTTAAATACTTAAATTAAAAAAAATGTTCAATCCGAGTGGCCTTAATTACGTACTTGAAGTTTCTCACAAATACCTTTCTATTGGAGCTTTTAAAATTGGAATAATGCAATTGTATGCATTGAAAAAGAAAATGTTATAAGGGAATTTATCTTATATATTTGGACTTATTTATACATATGGATTATATCTTATATATATGAATTACATTATGTTGAGATTTTACAAACTTTGATTGTAAACTAGACTAGATAGTAAACTGCACTACTAGAAGACACGGAATGACATAGAAAAACAGAGTTGGAAACACCTTCCTGGCTCAGTAAAGACAAAGGAAAGCACACTAACCTTATGCTTGGCCCCAGACTAGCAAAAGTAGTGCCAATAGCGGAAATGGTTCTCTACGCAAAGTTTCTCAGGGGGTTTTAAAGGGGCAATTTGCAGATTTATTGTTGAAGATTTAAATTAACCGCCAGAGGGACTCTACAATAAAGGAGTCACGCTGATATGAAGATTCGTTTTAGACGTAGACAGGGGGCGTGCAGAACAGACAGGCATGAACTTAACGAAATCAAATATACTTTTGGCATACGCAGCCATAGATTAGTGAGGCCACACAGATGTTGCATGCTCAAAAGTATTCATTAAGGCTCACTCCCGTCCATACTATGTTTGCGTGCCTACACCAGTATTTACTTGAGAAAGTTTATTTCTTATGGCTGCATGCACTGGTGATCAAACGACGTGGGCACCATACAGCAATTAAACTGTGATATTAATAGAGCAAGTGTTACCAAAGTTATTAGACAAGACATATGTTTCCCCCGGGACGCATCTGTCCCTGTGGTACAAGCACGATGAATCTCCCACCCATTTTAGCCTTTCTGTTCGCAAGCTAAGGCAGGGAAATCAAAAATTAGTAAAATATTATGATAGACATCACACACAGTTGACTTTTCTAATGTTTGCACTACTATTAACTATCTAAATAAAAAAAATACATCATCATACTGAAATAAACCTATTTATGTAAGATGTTATGCCAAGTTAGCAACCCTTACACGCAAATTGTGCTAGGATTTAACACAAATTGACCATTTTGAAAAACACATTTCCTTTGGCAAAATTTGATGAAATGTTTTGGAACCAAAAATGAATGTTTCAAATAGAACTCTATACAAATCCTACTTTTAACTGAATCCTTGATGATGGGAAAAAGGGCATTATATAAATTGTGCCCTTTTTTAAGGGCGAAAGTGCAGAATTTTCCATTGCTTATTTGTGCTTTTTCGGAGATTTATGAGCGCACCAAATGTGATAACCGAGCCGATTTTAGATCTGTGAAGGAGAGATCCTATGGGAAAATTTTCGCACATACCCAGTATAATTTTAGATTAAGAATAGTTTTAGAGCATTTTGTTCTGTGATTACTAGCAGTATTTATAATTTATATATTTATTTCTATAATTTTTTTTGTGTGATGTTGTAGTACATATATTACTACATACAGCATAGTTAATAAAACAGGGTCATGAAAAGTGGAATTCACCTGAAGAGAACAAATTTTGCGAAAAAAGAACAAATGAAGAACGTGTACGAAAGACAGAAATTTTAAAGAATTGATAAGCTGAAAATTAGAACTACATAATAATTTTAAATTACAGTTTTATAATTTGAGCTATGAATAGGAACAGTTGTATAGTTTGTATAAAGGGGGGGGGTCCGCTATTAGGTGGAGAGGGTGTACCTCTCTAGTCCTTAGTAAAATTGTTATAACTTTTGAAATATTAAATATTGATCATGTATATTCTGATTCTTTCTCTTACAGTTTAATTCAAAATGGAGTACTTCTGACTGATCAAAAGCAATTCAATATATTTATTTATAGCAGAATTAAATTACTATAACATGAACACAGTATTTTTATTTTTTACATGCTTTAGTACATTTCTTTAGTTTGTGTAAAATTAATTATAAATGGAAAAGCACCTTCAGTTTCATCAAGATTTGAAACCCTGATTCAACATCACCAGCTACAGGCTTGTGACCATGACCACTAGATTACCCCTGATACGTATTTGGTTAATGCACATTGAAATAAACAAAATTCAAATCATTAGAGCGTAGGCCAGGGGAGGTGAACCTTTATGGATCAGCGTATCATTTTTTCTAAAGAATTGTTTAATGAGGTAGAGATGTGTCTTCAAATACTTCTTATATGTGATTATTGAGAAAATAATAAAATTAAATACTAACAACTCAAAACTATTTATTTACTACAAAAAAATACCTTTTTCACTGTATAGTTGTAAATGTTTTAGTTATACCGTAATTCAAATTAAAGTAATATATATATATATATTAGTGTGACTTCTGTTGTTGCATTGTGTGTGTGACTGACAAATAACTTATTTTAGGATTGTAAAATGTTACTTTTAGTAGAATGCATATTCAATTGGAGTCTCATCTGCCAAACGATTTCTAAGCAATTAATCATTTTTACTGTGGTTCACTTTTTGACAAGAGGATTCGTGGTTTGTTTCAAAATGCCGTTTTACAGACGCTGTTCTGCAAGCAACTGCTCCAGAACATACGACACACATCGCTTTGTCGCCTTTACTAATAATGCCATATGTCTAGGTTCATCAAACTTGAAATTATCTGTTGCATTTACTACCTAGCACTTTTTATTCTTTGGCTGAACTAGCCAAGTTAATAGCAGTTAAAAATCGTAAATATAACACAAATAAGTTTTGAAATACAGTTGTGTCAATGAAATTGACTATGCTATGCGTGGACAAATTTTGCATCGTAAGCAATTGCAGTTCACGAAGTAACCAAAGCAAGACAATAAGGAAACGAGTGGGTTCCCAGCCTCCCTGCGATCGATCACTCTCGTTTGTTCGTAATACTTCATAGTGAACTTAGTTATTTTGAAATAAAATGCAAACCATTTTGATTGTTGGCGTGCCCCTGTGTCGCGTTCCATTGATGGTATGCGTGCCACTAGTTCGCCATCCCTGGCATTGGCAATGCATCACTTTTTTGTTATTAGTTGGTTTTCCGAAACAAGGCCCAATGGCTGTGGTGTGGTAGCGTATCGTGCTTCCACACCACAGGTTCAAGGTTCACTCTCGGGGTTAGCAAGGTTGACTCAGTCTTTCATCCCTCTGCAATGGGTCGATAAATGAGTACCAAGCTTGTTTGGAGATAACACTGGGTACATTTGTCACATTTGTCACGTACACTGAGATGAACACAGTAAGATTTGACTCTCAGGGGTTGTTGCAGTACTGAGTTTTGGGTTTGAATTTGGTTTTCTAAAAGAAATGGATAAAACTACAATTCTTGCTCTTTTTTTAAAAAAAAAAAATAGGTAGACGTTTTAAACTTACTGTACAATAATTATTCCTATTTATTAAATTATTCTTTTTGGTTTATAATATGTCAGTATGGTTATTAAAATGTTGTATCTTTCTACCTAAATGTTGATGTAATAGTTCAAATTTTCAAAAAAAGAATTAGAATTACCGATATTTCAAAAGATTAAGATGCTAATTCTAACGCAGCGATACTCAACCTGCAGCCCGCGAGCTACATGTGGTCCACCAGACTTTTCTGAGAGGCCTGGTCATGGGCCGTTGTGCTTACCAATTCAATTACTTAAGAACCATGCATTAAAAATTCAGCAAAAATTCTATGAATCATGCAATCAAATGTATCAATTTTTCTATCGACGTCGAAATGGTACGAATTATTAGAAATTTTTTCCCCTACTTATAACGCGGTTAGTGATAAATAACAGTGGAGTAGCAACCATTTTATGGATGAAACTAATTTTTATTAATCCTAATGTATTCCAAGCGAAACATTTTCAGAGAAAAAAGGTTGTTTCAAGACGATTAAAATCTTGACTATTTCATAGAGGAAAACAAACACTGATCAACAACTTGTTTGATGACAACTTGATATCGTTAAAATAATGTATTTAAAAAACATAATTTCTTAAAAAATATCTTTGCAACAGCAACAAAACATTTTGTCATAAACAAGATCTATATGAAGACCCTCTCCAATAGTATTGGACTCTTTGAGAGTGAATGGGATCATGGACTTGATCTAGCTTGGCTAGACATGGATATCAGAAGCAACACATTTTGTCATGTCAGTAGTTTTGTCATGTCCGTCAATTTTATTTATGTCACAAAAAGCAGAAGTAAAAAAACGTATACTTTAAAATTAGTTACATTATATATATATTGATAGACATATGAAATTGTTGAGGATAAACATACAATCTGATGAAGAAATTGTTAGTGTTTTTTACATGCTTCCTATATTCTCTGCTAAATTCAGTTATTTGCCCTGATATTTTTTTTAATAAAATCAAAAAGTATTTGAATAAATTTAAAACGAAAATATATATACACTAGCAAGTCTGAATTACAGTTGAATTTCCATATAACGAATCTCTATATTGCGATCTTTCTCCTGGAACCATTTCACGATTTTCCTTGCAAAATAACCTCCCAATAGCGAAGTGCATTTTTTATTTAACGAACTCTTTCTTTTGTAATTCAACCTTTTTCTCCCTATTTTTAAAGTATTTCTGGACATTTCAAGTTATTCTCTCTTTTAACACACTTTATGGTTATAATAAATCTTGAACTGGTTTTATTAAGGGCCTAACTCACTGAGAGCAATAGAATTCTGGGCGTTCATGTGGCAGCGGTAGCCGAATGGTATAGGTATCGGATCGTGGCTTACCTTGTCACTAGTTCGAGCCCAGTACCACTAAAGACCCGCCGTGTAGGGCAGCGATGCACGTTAAATCTGTCGAGAGCTGAAACGTCCTCCCGTTGGTGTGGTGTGGTAGTTAGGAGAGGGGTGCCAGCTCAGGTGTCGTCCACGTCACTTGACCATGGTTCAAAATTACGTGATCCGTATCCAAAAGCCCTCGAGTAGCTGAACAGTGTGACGTTAATATTCAATCAATCTGGGCGTTCATCCAAGAAGTGCTACCTTTAATCTTCATTGTCCAGATCACACACTGGAAACATCTTCGATATCCCGTTTCATCCTCATTGAAGTTGTTTCGTGTCCTCTTGTTCTTGAACTAGTCTTTGTTCAGTTGTAGTGTTGATCAGTCGTACTGATAACTTCGTTTCTTGTAGCTCGAAAATGTCAAAACGTTAGTGCTTGAGCATCAATGAAAACAAATTAAATTCTTCAGGAATGTTAAAAGCGGCAAGAAACTTTGCCTTGTTGTTTTTCTTTCTTTTCTTTTTTTTCTTAAATGGTAAGATTTATAAAAAAATGTATATTAATTTACAAAAGGGTGTGGAAAACTTTTTTTGTAATATATGGTATTTATGAATTTAAAATTTGTTTCATGGGGTTTATCATGAAAATTGAAAGTTGAACGAATTTACCATATAACGAAAAATGTTTTGGGATTCAGCGACTTCGCTATATAGAGGTCCGATTGTAATATTAAACAAATAATACTGATTTCAGTATGGAATTCAGTAAAAACTCTTTGCTACCATCTTGCACTTGATAAAGTAATAAATGAATTAAAAGTAAATAAGGCTTTTGCAAAAGGAAAAAAAAAATTGAATTATCAAAGTACATCTCAACTTTGTTCAAATCTTATTATTAGCTCACACTCTCTATATATTTATTTATTTATTTATCTTTGTGGATTTTTCAATTGTTAATAAAATACATTTTAAAGCCCTCAATTGAGCTGAAATTTTATATACATGACTGTTTTGGATGACAATGCAGTAATTTACATATGATTAATCAAAATTGAATGATTAAAACTAATTATTCAATGAATTACAATAACAGCCACGTTGACATCATTTTTGGCGACTTAACGACCCTTTTAGCGACTTGTGTTAAAACATGGTAAGGTTTTTCTCACATTTAAAGCGCTCTTTTGAGCTGCAATTTTCTATACACTATTATTTTGGGTAAAAATACGATAATTTAATTGTAATTAATTAAAATTAATTGATTGAAACTAATTATTTAAATAATTACGGATACAATCGCGTTGGTTTCATTATAATGATTCTTTAATGATAATTAACAAAACTAATTACCACTTAATAATGTGATTCTGCCCTATTTATATACATATTTATATTAATTGTAACTATTTAATAAAAGTAGCTAAAATAAATTTTTTGTTGATCTGAGTAGGAATTGAATTAATTTTTTTTTATATTATTTGTTTATATTTCCGTATAACGTAAACACACGTGGAGTGTGGGATCATTGATGAAAAGAAATCGAAATTACCTTATAACTGGGTTAAAAATACATAAAACCTATTTTTTGAGAGTTGAGTTTGGTACAGTTGTGACGACTCTACCTTGATTTTTAAAACTTCCTCCCGAAGAAGAAAACGTGAGCATGCAAATTATGACTACTATATAAAGTCTAGGTTTTCAGGTTAGAACAGAGATAAAGTGAACTTCTAGAGGTGCAGTGATTAATCAAATTTAAAGTGAGGCGCAGATATTTAGTTATTGATAATAGTTATGTGTAAGTTGACGATCTGTAAATAAAGGAGTCAGAGCTATTGAATGACGTAAGTGTTCTAAGTAATTAAAGTCTTCTTATATCTCGTGTACCGCGTTAATTGTCTTTATATTGAATAATAGGGTGCATCTCTTAACTTTGGTTAATTGTATTTTGTGTGTGTGGTTAGTACTGTGAATAAATTGAGTGATTTTGAATATGGCTAGTATTTCTTCCATTATTCCTACACCTTAAGGTGCAGAAGTGAGTCCTTTACACAGTTTAATACATTTTCAAAATAAATCCAAAATCATGATTTTTTTAAATTTTGATAAATTTTCCGCCTTTTAAATTTCCTTGATCTTATAACGCACTCCCCCCTCCCTCATTAATTCTCAAGTTGCAGCACGCGTGAAATAGCTGCTACATTAACGTGGCCAGGTGGAAAAAAATGTTAAGTAGCCCTGTTCTAACACATTGCTTCCAATTTATTTGCTTGCCAAAACTTAAATTTATAATACATAACATACGAGATATTTACGAAATTAATATATGGAAGTCTCAGAAATATATTTAAATTGGCGTGAATATCACTACCCATTTATATTTCGTATATTTCACTAACAAAATCTTTCTGCTGTCTTTATTCCGTTCTTATTAATGTACATATGCTTTATTGCTGTGTTTTCATCACAGCTAATTCTGTGAAAATGCTTGATTATAATTCATATCAAAGGGAAACTGAATGAATAGAAAGCTTATGATTTATTCGTTTAATAGGTATTAAGCGAGCATTTAATGTGATTTATTTGGCTGCAAACTGCGTTTAAGTAGATTCTGTTTGGTGTTCCATACGACTTGACAGTCTCAAAGTAAAACAATTAACCAGAATTTCCTAGAATATTAGATTCTCCAATGAGAGTCAGTTGTACTATTCAATTTAAGCTGTAATTCTTTTTAATCTAAATAAAGCTTCAATTTAATTCTCATAGGATTACTGAAGGAAGTATTTGAAATGATAAAATGCTTTAAGCATTCTTTTCTCAATGAATTCAATGTCATTTGTCTAGGAAAGAAAATTCATTATTTCTGGAGTAATAATAGAACAGATTATTATTGGTGTATTATTCCTAATATAAGAAATGTTTGCAGCGCTTAGTAATCTAAATATATTGTTACGTTGATCGGGGCTCGAGGATTTTATGCTAATCAATCGCATAATACAAAACAGTTCTTTGAGAGTGATGAGAATTTGTTGTAGAAAATCCAATCTATCATATAAGGGATTCAGAAGCAATATTCACAAAATAAATCTCAGAAGGTCTTCACACCTTTAATAGCGCTTAGACACAATTATCGGTGTCTAAGATACACGTACATAAAAAAAAATATTCACAAGCACAGGCGTTATTTTGTTTAATTTGCAATTCACGTAAAATTAACTCATTGAAAACTTATTTATCCTTTAATGTATATTGTTTAATTTTTTTTAGTTCCCCTGTGCAAAGAACGTGTATACTAGCTAGTTACTCTAAATATCATATCGATAGAAGAAAAAAAAATAGCAATGAATTATTTTATAAAACCCATATTCCGTCAAATAGTTTCTATAAGTTAATCACACGTGAAAAAAATTGCTTTAATCAACACATATTAAAAAAGATCGGTAACAAAATGTGATATTTTTACCTATTTGATTCCATAACTTATTTAATTGCCTTTGTTAAAAGCAACACAATAATATTTGAAAAGAGAAAGAGAATTCATTTTAAATATCTATAAAAACTTTCATTATTAGCCACAACAATTTTGAAAAAAAAATCGTTTGCGTAAATAATTTAATAAAAAGTTATAAAATCATCTGCGTTTTTTTTTTTCTTTTTTTTTTCTTAGAAATAAGTGTAGAAGCCTAGTACCAATTAAGCCCCAGTATTATTTTCCATAATATATTATTTTGCTTTGGAACTTGGCCTCAAGTTTCGATAATATTGAATGATTCATTTAAATAATAAGCATAATTCTTAGGGGCTTTCTCGAGAGTATAAATATCAAATAATCTGAAAGTGTTTTAAATTTTAAAATACATTTCAAATTAGTATGTATCTAATAACTATTTTTGTAACTTTATATTTTCTTAGTCAGGGCTATAAAAATTGCATTCATTTGTTGCTAAAGATGCTTCTTTGATGTTAATATAAACAGATTTTCAATTACTTCTTGAGCTAAAATTTATATTGTAATAAAAAAGGACAAGGCCGTTGCCCACATCAAGACATTATGTGTCACTCAAACATGTGCACGTGCGATGTTTTGGCTTGACTAAAACGTGCACAAACAAAAGGTTGCGATTTGCGAGGTATGACACACACACACACAAAGCTGGTTGAATAATCATTATACTTACAGAATCAGTTCTCCGTGACAGTATCATCTTCCATGTAGTTAACTTCAGCATTCACATACTTCTGCATTCGGTGCTCCCATTGTTGGTAATAGTTCTAGAAGGTGGTTTTCGGAAGTGCCTTTAGGAGATTTTCCGTTTTTTGCTTGAACCTCTTAAACTGAAGTAAAATTGGTTCCCTTTCAGCAAGATTTTACTGTAGGAAATAAAATAAAAGTTTCGTAAGACCAAATCAGATGAGTAAGAGGTATGCCCTATCACAGATATATTTTTGCTTGTTAGAAATTGCATGACAGAAAGAACCATGTGAGTAAAATTCATTGTCTTGGTGCAACAGCGATACATATATCCCCAATTCTGGCATATTTTTGTTTCCAATTTTTTTCACGAAGTCTTTTTAGCACTTCAATGTAGTAGTGTTGATTAATAGTCTGACCACTGAAGTGAGTGGAAACTCAGTTATATCATGGATTTCGGCTAGGTTTTGGTCTGTAATCGCTGACCTTGAGCACCAGCAGGTTCATCACCTTCCACACTGACATTTCCCCTTGAAAAGCTCCTATGCCATTCAAACACATGTGCACGAGACAAAGTTTCATCTCCATAAGCCTCGGTTAATATTTGAAATGTTTTCGAGACTGATTTCTTAAGTTGCACAAGAAACTTTATGTTACTTCGACATTTTTCCGGAAGAATGCAGTTGCACGTGTTCACTCAATTACGCAGTCCACCCAACTGGCGTGATCGATTAAGGTGAAACTAGTCACATGGTTAGAGGAGGTGCATGAGATGACGTCACAAAAAAAGTTATTAACAACTCCATTCTTTATTTAACAAGGAGAGGGCACGACTAAAGAAATTCATTTGCGGTCGAGACTTGGTGTAATAGTAGTAATCCTTTAGGGTGTTCAACCTTTCATGTAATTCCGCCGAATGGCCAGTTAATTCGGAGAAGAACCCTTTCGAAATTATGGGTTAGCATACAATTAAATTTCAATTTTCCAACGATTTTTTTTGTAGGGTTGAAAGCCGTCTGCATACTATGCGCGGGGGTCTGGGGTTTTATTTATCGGTCAATTTTTTTCATTTCATTTTTAAATTTTTTTTAAAATTAAAATATACTTTATTTATTTTTTTAAAAAGTTTATTAAAATTTAAAAGATATTTTATGTAACTTAATTTGTATTTTATAAAGTAAAAACAATTAAATAAATTTATTATTTAAATTATTATTAATAAAAACATTTAAAATAAGTATTAATTAAAATTATTAATACATAAAATTATTTAAAATAATTAATAAGAATTATTTTAATAAGAATTATTATTAATGAGATTTATTATATTATTAATAATTATTAATTTATTTTTAAAATTATTTATTTATTTTTAAAATTATTAATTTATTTTTAAATTTATTGATTTATTTTTAAAATTATTAACTTATTATTAAAATTATTAATAATTTATTATTAAAATTATTATTTATTTATTATTAAAATTATTATTAATTTATTTTTAAATTTATTGATTTATTTTTAAAATTATTAACTTATTATTAAAATTATTATTAATTTATTATTAAAATTATTATTAATTTATTATTAAATTTATTATTTATCATTGAAATAATTATTAATTTTTTAAAATTATTTAAATAAACTTTTTAAAATTATTTAAATTTATTTAAAAAGGGCTTATTAAATGTTTAAGGAAATCATAAAATAATTAAATTATTAATCTATAAAAAAACGTAATTTTATTATATTAATTATAAAAATTTAATTTTAAAAAAAAACATAAAAATATTTTTTAAATTTTTTCCTAATTCTTTTTCCCCTTTTAAAAAGTCCAATTTTTTTTAAATACCTTTAAAATTTAAAATTATTTTTTAAAAAAAAAATTTAAAAAAAATTTAAAAAATTTTTATTTAAAAAAAAAATATTTTTTTTAAATAAAAACATTTTTTTTCAAAAAAAAAAAATAAATTAAAAAAAATTTTAAAATTTAAAAATTTTTCAAAAAAAGAAATTTTAAAAAATTAAAAAGTAAAAAACCCTTAGACCCGGGCATAGTAGTCACGTCTTCAGAATTTATTTCTGGGTTAATTCATGGAATCTACACTTGTTGGGATTCCCCTGTAAAACCTTAAATGTAAATATTAAGTAAAAGTTTTTCTTCTGTAATTTGACAACAGTTAGTATTATATTTTTTGTGTGGAATAAAATGTTTGAATTTTGAATGGCAGGATATTTTATCGCTCTTAGAACCAGAATTATTTTTAGCGTTTTGATTTTTTAAAAGTTATTTAGCCTTATTCAACTGCAGAACCAGATACGCTGCTAGCGTAATAGTGTTATTTATTTGTAAAAAGAATAACGTAATATTTTTTGGCGCCCCCGGGTTGGCCTGTAGTTGGTTGTAAATATGGCTAATATTGAAGCTCTTAAGAAATCAGTAAAAAATGAAAGAGCCGTTTTACAAAAGCTTATAATAGAGTTGAAGAACTGATAGTCCTAGAAAATGTTGATATTTGGAAACTGGAAGCAGAGCTGAATGTTTCCAAAGGGAAAGTTGATCGCTTAGAAAACATCCATTTGAATATCTTAGAACACTTCTTCCCGAGAAAGCCTATGATGCAGAATTTGGAGTTGTAGATTTCCGGGATAAAGCTATATAAATTCAAACGAAAGCAAGGAGAATCATTAACGGTCAACAAATTGTGAGTAGTGTTTTAGATTCAACTAATAATGTCTCTGTTGCAATGCCTTCTGTTCAAAATGTTTTCATTGATAAAAATAAGTTTAAATATAACCTAAATTTGAATTACGAAAATTCGATGGTGATATTAAGGAATGGCTTTTTTTTAAAGCCAATTTGAAAAAATTCATGTTGATTCTAGTATTGAAAATTTAGATAAATTTCAATATTTATTATGTAATCTACCGTTGAAGGGTCTTGTGCTAGAGACTAGAGAAGTAATTGATATTTTTCCACCAACTGGCGATAACTACTTAAGAGCAATTAATTGTTTGACAAACTCGTTTTGGTCGCCATGATTTACAATTAGAAGTACATATTAGAGAATTGTTAAAATTTGTTCTGAGAGAAATGCCAATTCAAATTTTAACTTGAATAATTTGTGTACTTTATATGATAGTTTAGAACAACAAATTCGTGCTCTTGAAACGCTTGGTGTTACAATTGACAAATGTGCATGTCTACTTTATTTTTTAGTGGAGTCTTGCAGGATTTGCTTAGAGCTTTTCAACGAGATTTGAATTTGGATTCTGGCGATGATTCCAAAAAGAGACTAGATATTTTATTAAAATTTTTGAAAACTGAACTTGAATCGGAAGAGCGGATTAATTTAGCTATGACCGGTTCCGATTTGACGGATACAACATCATATAAAAGAGAAAGCAAATTAAAGAAAGATAAAATCTTTACATCGGCTAGTTCGTTGACCTCTTCAGTTGGTGCAGAAAAACTATGCGTTTTCTGTAGTAGAAAGCATGAACCTACTAGTTGCTTTAAAGCTCAAAAACGTCTTATAATGAAAAATTGAAGGTTTTAAAAGATAAAGGTTATTTTTTAAAATGTTTAAAAGCTGGACATAGGGTTGGAAAATGTTGGTGTTTTGTGAAATGCTTGATCTGCAATAAGTATTTCGAAGTATTCAAATGCGTCACAAGTTTTGCTGCAGACTTTCGAAGTTAAAATAAAAGGTAAAAATTATAGTTTAATCGTGAGTCATGTATGATTCAGGGTCTCAAAAATCTTATATTAGAAAAGAAATGGTATCTGCTTTAGGATTAGCACCTTTACGCCAACAACATTTGTCGCATGCACTTTTTGGGAGAAAGTATCAAGGAGAAGGTTCATAATGTTTTAAAATTGAACTAAGAAGCTTAGATGGAAATTTTAATTATAATTTTGACGTAGTTGATCAGGATATTACTTGCAATGATGTTTTTCTGTTTTGTATGGACCGTGGATTAAAGAGTTGCAATCTATGAATATACAAATGTTTGACATAGAA
Source organism: Trichonephila inaurata madagascariensis (assembly GCA_019973955.1). Classification (NCBI taxonomy): domain Eukaryota; kingdom Metazoa; phylum Arthropoda; class Arachnida; order Araneae; family Nephilidae; genus Trichonephila; species Trichonephila inaurata. Next base: position 33,857 of record BMAV01017012.1, on the reverse strand, counting down.
AATAATTCGGGGCCAATTGATATTCTTGTTGGAGCAGATGTTGCAGGTAGACTATTTGAAGGAAAGAGAAGAGTTCTATCGAGTGGATTAGTAGCCATGGAAACCTATCTAGGATGCACTCTTATGGGGAAAAGTAACTTACTTTCTGAAAAAGAAGACACAGCTATGATGGTACTTTCGATGTTTGTACGAGAAGCTACTATTTTCCATCTTTTTAGTTTAGAGGTTTTAGGGATAAGTGACCCAGTTGAAATGAAAACAAAAAGGGAAAGAGAAGATCTTACTAAATTACATTTTGAAGAAACTATTGGAATAAATACAGAAAGAAGATACGAAGTTTCACTGCCCATGGAAAAAAAAATCATTTTCCTATACCCAGTATTAAAGAGATTGCTATGAAACGGTTAGAATCATCGACTAAAAAATTGCATCAAGAAATCTTGTTTACAAATTGTGATGATGTGTTCATTGAATGGGAATTATTAGGTATAATTGAAAATGATCCAGTTGACTCTTCGTCTTACCTGCATGGACACTATTTGCCACACAGACCTGTTGTAAAACAACATGGAACAATTAAGATACGCCCAGTATTTGATACCTCTGCCAGACAAGTTAGATCCCCATCGCTCAACCAGTGCTTAGAATCTGGACCAAATTTATTGGAACTAATCCCTAATCTTCTTCTCAGATTTAGAAAACATAAATATGGCATAGTTGCCGATATAGAGAAATCTTTTTTACAAATAAGAGTGCAACCAGAAGATAGAAAGTTTCTCAAATTTTTCTGGTGGAATGGAAAAGAGAATGTAGTTCCAAAAACAATGCGGCATACACGTGTGATTTTGGGTGTGAAAAGCAGCACTTCTCTCTTAGAAGCTGTGCTTGAACATCATTTGAAAAAATACCTAAAATATTTGAAATATAGTCAGAGAACAATCGAAATACTTTTTCGAAGTTTTTATGTAGATGATTTAATTACAAGTTTAGACAATGAAGCAGAAATATTACCTTTCATTGAGGAGAGTCATCATATCTTGGCTGAAGGAAAATTTAACTTGAGAGGATGGAAGTATGCAGGAGATGATGACCCACTTCAGTTCTAGGATTGATTTGGAATAGTAAAGAAGATGAACTGAAATTTAATTTGGATTGGATAGAAACATACAGACTTGAAATTGTATCAAAGAGAGTGATTTTTTCCGTTATCCATAGGGTTTTTGATCCTATTGATTTTTACGTCCTTTAATTCCAAAACTAATGTTACTGAAGATGTGGAAAGACAACATCCCGTGGGATGGAGAAGTTGAAGATAATTTGAAACTTGAATTTCTAAAATGGTTTGAAGAGTTAATTTCCTTAAAAAATTTGTCTGTCAGCCGCTGTTTTTCTCCTGTTATAAGTGTTTAACGTAATCTAAGTATTCATACATTTTGTGATGCCAGACAATTTGCATAAGCAGCAGCTGTTTTCGTTCGTATAGAGTATTCTGGTGTTGCTCATGTAAATCTTTTGGCTGCCAAATCGAGAATTACTCCAGTTAAAACCGTCACTATTCCTCGTCTTGAGTTGTTGGCTGCAACGGTGGGAGCTCGACTATCGACTATGCAGATCTGGGCTCAGTGCACTCCAGTGGGACAATGTGAAGCAACACTGCTGGATAAATTCCACTACGGTATTAAGTTGGATTCAGCGAGAAGAACTTTGGTCAGTTTTTGTAAACAATAGAGTTCAAGCGATAAGAAAGGGGGAAAACCAACTTCGGGGAAAGGCATTTTCCACAGATTAATCCCTGTTGACTTCCCTTTTTTTCAACAGGGTTTTGTTTTTCCCTCGCCAACTCTTATGCAGAAGATGGGTGAGAGAAAACCCAAATGGCTCAAAAACCTGGGGGAAACGGCCCAGTTACCAAACCTATTTTTGACGAGCCATCTCTGTTTTAAAAAAGAATAACGAAAAACAAACCCAACTTAAAAAGAATCTTCCGGTTTTTTGTTCTTTAAATCAATGTGAAAATAGTGGAAAAAACAATAACAAGGAATTCGGGTTTGGGTTACTAATATTTTTTAAAAGCTATGATCGACTTTTTACGAATGAGGGTTTTTTGGATAAAACGTTTCCCTTTTTTAAGGTATCCAACTACTTTCCCGGAAACCCGTGTTTTTTAAAAAAATTTATAAATGGATAATTGTCATGATATTTAGTGTCACGGGGGTTGAATACATCATAAAATTTTTTTAAAAAGGACATTTTGACAAAAACATTATTTAATTACAATATTTTGGAAAAAAATTAATTTAAGAATAATTTTTTTCAAAATGTTCCCCTTTTTTGTGAAAATTGCTTCTATTATAATAATATTTTGCCTATATATAGCTCAGACCACTCTACAGAGGCTCAACTAGAATTTTTGAAAAATTAAATAATTAAATAATTTTTAATTATTAATAAAATAATTAAAAAATTAACCAATGTAAATAATTATTGTCGTTTTTTTCTTAAAATTGCTCCCCTTTGTTGTCGTAAAAAAGGGAAAAAAACCCCTTCTAATCTATATTTTTTAAAAAATTTCTAGTTGAGCCTCTGTACAGGGCCCAAGTATGTACAGGCAAAATTTTTATTATAATGGAACACATTTCAAAAAGAACTTTGGGAAAAAAAATTTTTCCCAAAAATTTAATTTTTTCCCGAGATATTTAAAATAACTTTTTTTCGTAAAAATGTCCCCTTTTTTTATCAATATTCTAATCTAAGTGTTTAAAAAATTAAAAATTATCCATTTATCGTTTTTTAAAACCCTTTTCCAAGTAGTCGGATACCTTAACTGAAAATTCTGCTTCTCAAATTCACGGGTAAATTTTTTTCTACGTGGAACTAAACCAAGCAGAAAAAAAAGATTGTAAAGATGGTACAAGAGGAATAATTTAGTCATGATGTCAACAGAAAGAAAATGATTTATTTAGCAACATACAAAAAAAGGGGGAAAAACTTAGAAAAGACAAACTTAACGTAAGAAAAAGGGTACAAAAAGGTTTCAAGAACCCCATCATTTTACCATTCCATTTTTCCAGTCGTTGAGATTTCTGATTAAAACGAACAAAAAAATTTCCCCTCAGGATTACAAATGATCTTGAATACTCTTAAGTGAACATTATTGGATTTTTTAATGCAAGAAAAAACTCTTTTGGGGAGTATGGGGCAAAATTGTCATTGTTTAAGACATGCCAAAAAAAATCTTAAAATGCCCCTCTGCATCACTCCCAAAAACACAAAATAAAGATGCTGTAGATTTGGGGTAATCGGTTTTTGATTTAGCTTTGGGCCCGGTTTTTTTAAAACAGGGGAGTAAAACTAGTAAAGCTTGGGTTTCATATTTACCTGCGGTTTTCGGGGGTACAATTTTTTAGCTTCTGTCGTCATTATCTACTGAAGTTTTTCTTCAAAGTTTTCATAGATTCATCTCAAGAAGGGTAAGGGTATTGCGACAATGGAAGCAATTTTGCCGGTGCATAAAATTATTTGAAAACAATTAATTTGGGGTGTGACTCCAATTTAGTAGTATACAAAAAAATTAAAGGTTTTTTAAACCTCCTACCCCCCCAATTGGGGGGTTTTTTGGGAAAAAAATTTAAATTTATGTAATGAAAAAAAAAACCTAAAAAAAGAGTCCTCGGAAAAGCTTTTTTATCTTATGAAGAAATGGTCACCGTTTTGTGTGATGCAGAGTCTGTTATAAACTCTCGACAGCTTAGTCACGTATCCCAAACGGATTCTGAACTGATACCATTATCACCTAACTCATTTGTGCATGATTTCCAGCAAATTAGTGTTCCAGATTTAGACCAAGTGGATGAAGTTGTTCTCAACAAAAGAATAAAATATCGCCAACAGTTGATAATTGATATCCTGAAAAGATTTAGATCTGAATATTTGAGACTTTTAATTCAAAGAAATTAAAACAAGAAACGGGAACGAGATATTAAGCTTGGAGAAGTTGTGTTAATTGGAAGTGTGATAATGTAAAATGTAATGACTGGCCTTTAGGTGTTGTTATTAAATTATTACCCGGAAAATATAGTATTAACAGATTAGTGCGTCTGAGAAAGCAAAAGAAGACTTCTCCCGACCAGTCAAAGAATCTTCTTTTGGGGAAATTTCTAAAGAAGCTTTCAGAGATGTCGTTTTAAAAAACTAAAAGTGGAAGAACTGTTAAAAAACCACAAAAGCTGAACTTGTAAAAAAAATTTAATTTTTGAACTTTAGATGTAACTTTTAGAAGATATATCATATATTTTTTGTGTCTTAGTAAGTATATTAAAAATGTTTATTGCATGTGTTATTCTTTAAATTTTTAAATGTTTTGTAAGTTAATTGTTTTTCAACAACTTAAGGTGGGAGGATGGCATGTCTTCAGAATTTATTTTTGGATTAATTCATGGCATCTACACTTGTGCGTATTCACTGTAACCTAATGTAAATATTAAGTAAAGTTTTGTTTCTGTAATTTGAAAACTGTTAGTATTGTATTTTTGTGTGGAATAAAATGTTTAAATTTTGTGTGTGAAGGGCTGGATATATTTTATCGCTCTTAAAATCCAGAATTATTTTTAACGTTTTGATTTTTAAGAGTTATTTTGCCTTATTCAACTGCAGAACCAGACACGCTGCTAGCGTAGTAGTGTTATTTATTTGAAAAAGGATAACGTAATATAATATACAGACGACATATCAACCAAGCTGCGAAATCGTTGGAGGAAATTGAGATTTAATTGTATAAAAGCTAAGCATGAATTTCGAAGTCTTTTTTCTCCGAATTGACGGGCCATTCAATGAAATTACATTGAGGGTTGAACACCTAAAGGAGTATTACTATTACACCGATTCTAGAACCCAAATGAATTTCCTTAGTCGTGTCCTCCCTTGTAAGTTAGGCATTTAGTCTCTTTTTTTTGTATCATTCTTTATATCTCACTTCTGCTCAGTGCACAGTACAACATCATTAGCGTAAAGAGAAACGCAGTTTTTAATCATTTATAAATATTATAATTAAGTAATAAAAAATAAAAATATAATTATGTTTAAAATATTTCTACTTTTTGAAATTAAACTGTACATCTAGTTTTAAATGAGAATAAAATGGTTTCGGGTATTTCTTAAAATGTATTTTTAAACACCAAATCGAATTTAAATGAATTAATGCGCTAGAAAATTCTCCAAATCTTCTTCCCATTTAGAATTTTTTATTTAATTTATTCCCATCTAATTCCATGTTTTTTCTAATGTGTAAAAACGTGACTTACATTTTTTTGTTCATTTTACATCTTTAAAACTTAATTTCATTTCCCGGGAGACATGTCCTGTAACGTATTAGGTTAGAGATTAAATTTCTTCTTTCTTTTGTCGTTCCGGAACTTTTACAATCTCTTTGAATGTCGCGCAACCTGATTAAAATTGACATTAATCTGTTAGAACTTTTGGCTTGAAATTATTTTTCTTCACATTCTTTCTCAATCTAGGTTTTTTTTTTCTTAAATTCTTTTACTTTTTTTTATTCACAGCAAAATTCTACCCGTTAACTAATTTAGATTCGACAAAGAAGTTTATCTCAAGCTCCTTATTTGATTTTTCGTTAATTTTCTTAGTTTTATCGAACGGGATATAAGATTAAATGCTCGTAAGAAATATTATTTTTTATTCATTGCTTATGTGCTTTTTGTTTTAATATCTTAATTTTATATACTTAAATATTTGATTAATATGATTGGTACTAAATAAGATTTGTCTATAATTATTTAGATTATACCACATTATCAGATTTATAGGTTACAGGAAAATGTTTGTTTTTTCACTTTGTTTTAAATGAAGTTTCACTTAGGGCGATGTGTGTGGTAAAATTTAAATATATATAACTATTTTTTAATTCCATTTTTAAAATATATAGCTATAAATAAATATAAAGCTATACAAATAAATATATAGCTATAAAAATAAGTATATAGCTATATATACTACAGCTATTTTTTACACATGATTTTGACATTTTTCACTTATTTGCAAAAACTGTTTTACAGTAATAATATAAGAAAACATTCTTTACGTTAATCACGCAAAACATTTTTTCATTCAAATGGGGCTGCGAATTGGTAATTACTATTCCGGGTCTAATATGTTCCCCGGGAATTGATATTACTTTTAAGGGATCCGACTACATTCGGAATCTTGATTTTCAAAAAGCGCATAAATGTATAATTTTCATGATATTTAATGTCACTTAGATTAGAATACATGTATAAAATTGTTTTAAGGACATTATGACAAAAAAATTTATTCAAATGCAATATTTTGGCAAAAAATTAACTAAGAATATCCTTTTTTCCAAATGTTCTCTTTTTGTAAAAAAGGCTTCTATTGTATTAATATTTTGTCTGTAGATAGCTCAGACCTCTGTACAGAGGCTCAACTATAATTTTTGAAAAATTGAAATTATTTTCAGAGTTACAACCGTTTGAAGTAATTATCGACGTATTTTCTTAAAATTTCTCCCTTCTATTTTCGTAAAACATGTATAAACCGACTTCCAAGTTATGCACTTCAAAATACTAGTTGAGCCTCTGTACAGAGGTCTGGCAGGCTGAATACAGGCAAAATATTATTACAACAAATTTTTAAAAAGGAGAACATTTGGAAAAACATTAAGTTGTTTTGCCAAAACATTACGACTAAATAATTTTGTGTAATACCTTAAAGCTAATTTACATACATGTGACTCTATCACAAAACCGATACTAAGCATATCATAAATATTATCATTTACACGCTTTTACCATCACGGTTCCAGGCAATAGTCGAATACCTTAAATATTAACACCATATAGTTGGATACCAATTGCAGCTTCATGGCGAGCTGACAATTTTGGACCCTGTTTTCTCCCCAGAGGCACCTCTGCTCTGAGAGGATGCGAAATAGTACTAGAAATTACAATTTTTCCTCGAGAACCCAAGCTAAACTGGCACTCTAGGTATATTTTACATGTCGCATAATCATGCAACATGAGTGCTGTTAATTTTTTTACATCATAAAAATCCAGCAAATTGAGCTAGGCTTAAACCCCCAAACTTGGGCATAAAATGTCATCTCAGGTGAGCCTTTATAATTGAATTTTAATTTTTTTTTTTCAAATACAAAGCATTTTCACTTGTGAGCCGTACAAAATTTAATTGTTCTTTCGTCTCACATAGCTCAATCATTTTGAGTAAAATTTCTCAATCTGTTAGCATACCGAGCAGTGGTATAACAGAGAATATTAGCACCCCCCCTGCTAAGTAAGATTTGGATCAAACACGTACTTTTATCATTCAGGCTCTTTAGGCCCCAAGATTCCTGGTTCTCTCTCCGAAGCAGGGGTTCCCAGGAAATATGTTATGCTACTGATACTGAGACTAAAGGCTTTATCACACACACATAATTGTAATACACGTTTCAGGAAATGTTTCAAGAAGCCGTGGATGTGAAGGGTTTCCTTAAGCAAAACGATACGCTTTGACACTATCTTCACATTGAAAAATTACTCGCCGATTTTTCTGCTTCAGAAAACGAACATTAAATATTATTTATTTTATTTCGTTGGCGCTTTTGTTGAATGTCATAACAGAAATGAACCACCATTCTGTTTAAAATATTATACTTAATCAAAATATTGTACACACAACTAAAATATTATACGCCATTTTTTATGCATTTGACGTTGCCAAAGCTGTCATCTTGTTTATGACGTATGGAGCTCAAGAACTACATTGACTGGAATTTCAAGCAATTTTTATTCCTCACAATTTTTTCAGCTCAATGGAAAAAAAGTTGTTTGCAGCCGTTGCAATGACAACTAGGTAGAACTTGCTTAGAAAGGTTGCTTTTAAGAAAAATTGCTCCAAATACATATGTGATAAAGCCAGAAAAAAAATGCTGATTTAGTACAAATCCGATATTCTCCTTTTAAAACAGTATTAAATATTTTGACGCTTTTTCCTCACATCCTAGTTTTGCATTTCCGATAATTGATGCACTTGGCAGTTATAAATTACGTCTCGCTATAAAGCAACTGAAGGACTATTGGAAATGGACCTCACAATTTTGAGCCTCGATCAAGCGACAAGGGCGACACCAAAGCTGGTAATCCCTCTCCAAAGTACCACATCATGTCAACGGGATGACTTTGAGCTGAACAGATATAATGTACATCAGCCCCCTCTACATGGTGGGTCTTTAGTGGTACTAGGACTCGAGCTGCATCCCCCCGATTTTCCGACATTTGAGACTTAATAGACAGGAAACATATTTCGTCACTTGGGCATGATCATCATGTCGCGGAAATAATTGAAATTTGGTTGTTTCAAAATCAGACTTGAATAATATAAGGAAAGCTATGTAATGTTAAGTACCGAATTACAAAATAAATTTAATTTCTAATGTTTTATTAATTAGTTTTTTATATAATTTTGTTACCATAAAAAATGCAATAATTCTCAGTTTTTCTACGATTCTGTGTATTGCAGTCCTTCTCAAACTTTCAATACTTGCGACCCTATTTTTTCAATCATAATTTTCATTACTCCATACAATAGCAATATATTGAATTCAATAATAAAGAATTTGACGTAAAGATTACTATACGATTGTAATTATAAACAGTTCAAATTATGAAGTTAGGTATTAAATTTTGTACATAATTTTATATATGACAAACTCTTGGGAGTCGCTAGTAATTATTAGTCTTGCTCTTAACCTAGTTTTTTTTGATAAATTGATTATCATACATTGTGCAGTTCCGATTTATTTATAAGTGTATTACATTAGTGTAAATGTGTATTTTACTTTTATTATGTCAGAATCTTCTTTTCAGTAATTTTGTAATTTTTTAAATCTTTTATTTTTGACATTTCGATATGCACGCACCCCCCTTGTGAGGTTATCACGCCCCCTTAGGAGGACTCGCCCCACACTTTGAGAAGCTCTGCTTTATTGTAATATCTAAATACAAATTACGTTCAAATTTTTGTTTCTAGGCACAAAGTGTCGAGGTAATTTAACCAAAAAAAATATATATATTGTTACGAATTTTGTGTAAATAGTGTAAATTATTTGTATTTGAGTGTTTAATGCATTTATATTACTCTATGTTATGTTTATTTCATGTTAAAATCGTATAATTCACAAGCAATGCGCCCCTTACGTTATAATGGTGATTCAATGAGAACTTGGCGAAATCTTGGCGCTAGAGCCAAGTTGGCAACTTTGGCGACAATTTTGGCATTGGCGACCATGTTGGCGTGTTAGGAACCCTCTGGAATCTTCTAGAAAGTAGTAGATCTCTCCACTTGTGTCACGTTCAATGACACGAGCTGTTATATTTTTGGAAGTTCCTGTCGCGCCTATAAATGAGAGCTCGCCGGGACGGCAGGAGTTTAGACCAAGCCAGCGAGTGAGTGAGAGTTGTTTTGATTAGCTCGGCTGTGCTTTGTGAATAATCTTTACTTACGTGTATTTTTTAAACACTGTTGTGTGTGTTTGATTGCTGTTGAAGGTGTAGAAAACCTTTGGATATTTACTCTGTGAATATCGCTGCTGATCTAACCATTTAAAGGATTGGAATTTTGATAATAAATTCGCATCGGCGCAAGAACTGTTTATTTTCTTTGATTGTTTTTGCATAAAATCCTAAAACCCTCAGGATCCTGCAGCCAACAATATTTATCTTCATTATCAAGGAAATAATTGTTCGTTGGTGTAGTTGGGGAAGTGAAAAGATTTGTGAACTTTTTCTGGGGATTTTGAAAGTCATACAGGCACTTATTATTTATGAACCAAAAACTTTTATTGCATTCTATTGCTATGATGACTTGAATGCAATGATAAATCTTTAATCTTCGAATTGAGTATTTATCATTAAGATTTTTTTCTTTCTTAATCAACAGCTGGAAATATCCATAAAATACCTGAATCTTATTTTTAATGCTGTAGATTTACTTCATCCCATTACGTACTGTATGAAATACAGTATTACCTCAGCTTACGCCAACCGGACTTCCACAAATCCGGAATTTCATGATTTTTAAAATCTCATCGATTCATCTTATGTTTGAAAAAAAACATCTGTGATTCAGATTGACAATGTAATTGAAGAAGTTGTCAATCTTACAAGGCGAAAATGTTTCGAAGTTGACAGTAATGATGTTCAAGAAGTGCTGGATTCCCCCAATCAGGAGCTGACAAGGGATGAGCTCATAGAAATGCATGAGCAAGAGCAAGACAGTGAAATTACTGACTTTAAGGTATCCGATTACGTTCGGAACCATGATTTTAAAAAAGTGCATAAATGGATAATTTTCATGATATTTACTTTCACTTAGATTAGAATACATGTGTACAAGTGTTTTAAAGATATTATGACAAAAAAAATTATTTAAATACAATATTTTGGCAGGGTAGCTTGGAATAACCTTTATTCCAAATGTTTGTTCTCCACTTTGTAAAAATGCTTCTATTGTATTAATATTTTGCATAATATACCTCAGACCTTACTCCCTGTACAGAGGCGGCTCAATATGATTTTTTGAAAAATTCAAAATTATTTTCAAATTACAACCAATTGAAATAATTATCGGCGTATTTTCTTAAAATTTCTCCTTTTCTGTTTTTCGTAAAACATGGATAAACCGACTTCCGAGGTGATGCACTTCAAAAATTCTAGTTGAGCACTCTGTATAGAATCTGAAGCAAATATACAGGAAAAATATTAATACAATAAACATTGACTAAAAAGGAGAGGCTGTGAAAAAAGTATTCTTAGTTAATTTTTGCCAAAATATTTGAAATATTTTGTCATAATAATCCTTAAAAACAGTGGCATGCATGTATTCTATCTAAAAGTGACACTAAATATCATAAATAATGACCATTTACGCTTTTCAAAATCACGTTTTCGAACGTAGTCCGGATACAACAAGAGCTCAGACAGTTCAATCATAAAATTGAACGGTGGTTAGGAATTGCACAGAAGATCTCAGTTTAATTGAAAAAGGGTTACGATTTTTTGAAAATATAGACTCGAACAAAGAGTGTTTTTTTTTTTTTTTTATTTCCTACTATTAGCTCACATTCTCAATATATATATATTTCTTTATTTATCTTCTTGGAATTTTCCGTCGTTAATAAAATACATTTTAAAGCGCTCAATTGAGCTGAAATTTTATATACAGGATTATTTTGGATGACAATATAGTAATTTAACTGTAATTAATTAAAATTAATTGACTAACGCTAATTATTTAAAGAATTACAGATACATCCACGTTGGTTTTATTTTTAGCGACTTGGTTCAAAACTTAAAAAGATTTTTTTCTCACGTTTTAAAGCATTCAGTTGAACTGAAATTTTATATACACGATTGGTTTGGATGACAATACGATACTTTAATGATAATGAATAAAAATTAATGACCACTTAATATTGTGTAGGGATACATATTTATATTAATTGTAACTATTTAATAAAATAGCTAAAATAAAATTTTTCTTTGTTTATCTAAGTAGGAATAAACTTAATTTTTTTATTTATATTACTTGTTTTTTTTTAAGTATTAGTAATATAATAGCATGCAAGAAGGGAAGGGAAATATTCTCCACACCCCTGCACCCGTGGTTTCTGCTGCGATCGCACGCAAGGCTTTTGGACCCATTAATTTAACGAGCAAGTACTCCGTGTGCCTTCGAAGGGTATTTGGTGTCATCGTGCATCGAATCCACCCCTCCGGTCTAGAGTCCGATGTTCTAACTACTAGCCCCTTCGGGAAGAACGTCCCAAATATGAGCCAGCGCAAAACACCGCCAGAGACCGAATGACTCAAAAATGGGACAGTGTGTTTCTTCTCTGTAGGCCGAACGACTCACATTTGCATATCAGTTCAGTTTTTGGTAATAGATGGCATTCTATGTCCATAAGATTTAAGATACATGGAGATCTGACCTAGTCGAAATGAGAGAAATATTACTCACATACACGTGGTTTTTGTTTTATAAACATAAGGGGAAGGGAATGTTTTCGAATTGAGTGTTTTTCGACTGCTCTTGAAATGACCATGTGGTTTTTGTTTATAGTGAAATGAGAGATTTATTTTCGCTAAAGCATTTGATTTGGGTTTGCAGTCTAGTTTTTAATGGATAATTAGATCTGGTTGGCAAAATTTTTCTTTATTTTACAAGGTAGACTTTTAAAATGCTGACAATAAAATGTTCAAAAACTTGTACTTGAACAGAAAATGGCTGAAGTAAATAAAGTATATTAATACGAAATGTATTAAAGCATATGCTTTTCGTATAATGCACGTATACAAAAAAATATTGAACAACGCGTTTATATTTCGGTATTTTTATGGATTTAGGCTTAACTACACAAAACCCTTCGGCCTTTGTGTGTTACTCACGGCGGAAACTTCCGTCCCTGGCGTTACGCTCGCGATTGCATCGTTCGTGCAAAAACTAGGCTACACACGGCCTCAGCTACTACTTTGTTAGATTTTATGATACCTTCTACATCAAAATAACTTCAGTTTGCGATTTTGTACCTGTGTTACTAAGATTTTATTACTTTTTAATTTTAAATTATTTTCTTTCTTTCGTCTCCTTTCAGAAAGTAAAAATAACTTAAATATATTTATGTTACAATACAATTGTCACCACCGTAGAAAACTACGAGAAATAGGTAGTGTATAAGTACTTTTCCTCTAGGTTAATAAACCACTAAGACAACGAGCATTTAACCCAAGAAACCTCAAACAATGTGTCCATTATTTTTGTCATCGTGTCACCACTGTTGTAATTCATGAGAAATGTTATCTTTTGAAGAGAACAGTAAAAATGCTGCAAATTATTCTGACAAAATATATGCAGCGGGGAAAGGAGATATAAATTTTATGAAGTACATTACTCAGGGATCGCGTAAAATTAATGGTTTCCGCATGTGATATTGAGTCATAAAAATTCCGTTTTTCCTTATTGTGAGCTATATTAATGCTTCTCTCGACTCTCGGATGGAAGTATAGAAATTTAAATTTTTCTGAATAAAATATAAGTGTGTATCATATCACAGTTTTGCCTTGTTTTAAAAAAAAGGAGGGAGGGACTAATTTTTAATTTCAAATCAAGAAGGAAAATGTTCATAGCTGATATATAATCGTATCTTCTATAAAGTGTGAGAAATAAAGAAATTTTGGACCACCTAGTATGAAGTCACATTATAACGTTTATAAATAATACACAATAGAAAATGAGCTTGATCTCAAACATTTCGTCTTTTTTGAATTCCTACTATTAGCTCACACTCTCTATTTATTTATTTATCTTGGTGGAAGTTTCAATCGTTAATAAAATACATTTTAAAGCGCTCAATTGAGCTGAAATTTTATATACATGATTATTTTGGATGACGATAATGTAATTTAACTATAATTAATAAAAATAAATTTATTAAAACTAATTATTCAAATAATTACAAATACAGCAATGTTGGCATCATTTCTGGTGACTTTTGGTGAACTTGTGTTGAGATTTGAAAAGGTTTTTTCTCATATTTTAAAGCGCTCATTTGAGCTGAAATATTCTGTACACTATTGTTTTGGGTAAAAATATAATAATTTAATGAAAATTAATTGACTGAAGTTAATTATTTAAAGAATTACAGATACAGCTACGTTGGTTTTTTTTAGCGACTTGGGTCAACACTTGAAAAGTTTCATTTTCTCACGTTTTAAAGCATTCAGTTGAACTGAAATTTTATATATACGATTGTTTTGGATGACAATGTGATACTTAAATGATAGTTAATAAAAATTAATTACCATTTAATGTTGTGATTCTGCCATATGTACATACATATTTATATTAATTGTAACGATGTAATAAAAAGTAGCTAAAATAAAATTTTTCTTTGTTGATCTAAGGAGGAATTGACTTTAAATTAATTTTTTTTTATATTACTTGTTTTTCGGGAACTATTCTTAGAGTTGAGCGAAAAAAAATATCTTAAATGCAGCATTATCTTTAAAGCCGATATTAGAAACTATTGGCATCTCTCGGGAGCAGTAAGGAAAAGAAAAAAAGATGAAACCCATGATCATTCGATGTAGCTACCGTTGCCAAAAAATAAATACAGGAAACCTAAAATAAGGAAGAAAAGTAAAAATAAGCACTTCTTTTTATTGGTATCTTATTTTTTTAGTTTCAAAGAATCTCACGAGGTTTGAAATTATATTCCTTTCAACCAAGATCAAAAATATTACATACTATCCCAAGGGTAATTGTGTTTGAAAATTTTGCGTTTTGGTTGCCAGAAAAATCGGCCATGGAATAGTAGAATAATAACGAGAGAAAATGAACTTTTTAAAAGAAAAAAAAATAAAATATGGAAAATCAAACGAAGCCCGAGTTGGAGAATTTTTATTTGGTGATTTTATGTTTCTTTTGGGATTCTTCACTGCGTGAATATTTTTTATAAGTACAGATTAAACTTCGAATTTGTTTTATTGCAAGATATATTTCATTGGAAATACATGAAAGCACATTTTTTCTACATTTTAGCGTTTTGGAAATTTGTAGTTATGTTGCTGAAAAAATTTATATATGCGCTCCTATAAATAAATTCCTTCAAGTGAAAGCGATTCCGGGAAATGACCCCTCATTCTTATGATATTTTTTCTATTTTTTTAACTCGAAATGGAATGTTTTGGGAGGAATCGGATCAATAAGAAATAAACCAGAATTCTTTTAAGGTACTCTGAATGTGCTCAAGCATTTATTTTATGATTTTCTATAATTCTTTTTTTCTTTCGGGATTTGGAAAACTATTGTGTAAAATTGTTTGTGAAAATTATTCACAGTTGCTTTTGTGTTATATATATATATATATATATATATATATTTAATATATAATATATATATATATATATATATATATAATGTATATAATTCTATTATATATATATATATATATACCTATCAGTGCTCATTCAAAGCCATCTTTACTTTTTTATTTAATCTGTATTGGAATTGTAAGAATCAGCACTAATTCATGTTTCCTCGATTGCACTTGAGCTTTGCATTTGTAAAGTGCAATTTTAGATAAAGTTACCCATCTTATTAAGTGGATTTAGTCATTATCACATTATTTCCTATCTGGATTTATCACACAGTGTTATTTGACCAAGAGGAAGTTGGTGAAAAACGTAATGACTTTTCATAATATATTTGTTTTATGTAATAGCATTCTAAGTCGAGATATGATTTCAAACCTCTGAGCAAGCAGCATCCATTTATATTAAATCTCAATTACTAACATTGTCTTATTTGTATGATTTTACTGACTGTCTATGTGTTTGTCGAATTTATTGATTGGATGTTATCTCTTGTTGAAGGAAATTGAGATATATATATATATATATATATATATATATATATATATTATATATCTTTGTACAAATGAAACATTTAATTCTAAAAAGCTTATCTGGCTATATATCAATGTCCCATTATTGAAAAATTCTACTTTATTTTGACATAAGGCCAGTATGTAATACTAAAAGGCATTGAGTTCAATATAGCACACAGTATCTGTTACTTTGTTAAACTTCTTTCAAATTTTTGCCGGGTGTGAAAATACATGGAGACGTTGTTGAACATTTCCTGGAAAATGCACGATACGATTTTCTGATTCTAGGTAATTGAAGTGAATTGTTTTAAAGCAGAAATATACCAACAACGTCCGCTGGTATCAAAAAGCTGTCGTTCAACAAAATATTGTTCATTAAGAAGATACTATTAGTAAAACAAACTTCTCAAAGTTCTATCACACATTTATTTGACCTTGAATGCAGTGTTATTGGGTTAAAAGCGAAAATGTATCTTATTTTTCTAAATTTGTTGTGTTTAAGTGTTTCGTTACATAGCATTTAGTTACCCGCTCTTGAAGAAAAGAAAATAATTATTTGATTTTCAAACCTTTTGCAGAGAAGACAAGCTTAAACAATGTCTCTTAGGAAAAATCAAAGCTCTCATGAAATTGCTAATTCATTACTAGAGATTTTTGGGGAAAGGGGAGAAAAAGGCTCTAATTTGTTCCGATGAAAATAAAGAGAGTGAAAGTGAAAGCGAAGAATCTGAAGAAAAAACAGATATAATTGATTATATTCCAGTAAACTCTGCTTTATATATCTCTAGGGATGACACAGAATGGATACCGCATAATGGTAATGTTCCTAGCAGATTTGCGACTCGAAATATTTTGCGACAAATCAGTAGTTCAACAAGCTTCGCGAAACATAATGTCAACATTAGTTTTTGGTAACATAATGGGCCATAAAATATGTTAATTACATGAAATAATATTAAAAAGTCTAAAAACTTAACCGTACTGAACAGTAGTCCTGCAATTATTTAGTTAAAACAATTATTTTATATATTTTATGTCACTGTGTCAAAATGACACCAGTAGACGTTTAAGGGTAATCGAGAAGCCGGAAAATTTCGATCTTATTTTTAGTGTTAAAAGTGCACGTTATACGCCGGATTTTACTGTATTTATTACCCTACATGAAGTGAAATATTGAAAATTGTTTTAAATATAAGCAGAGAAAAATAGATACAACACCTCTTCAGTGTCTTTTATTTAAAAAAAAAATTATCAAAAAAGTATTGCTGTTTTGAAGTAGGAGTTGTAGTGACATCTGCTACTACTAATATTTAGTGAGGTCGGTCATGGCTTTGGTGCTACAAAATGAATGAAAACAAGCACAGAATTAATAAATTTTCATGCAAGTTCAATAGTGTTTTCATCAATGATTTCAAAAAGAAATGTAAAATGTTGGAAAATGGATACACAGAGATAAAAAAGCAAAATAAATAATGTATATGATATACACTGTGCATGTTTATGATTGATAGCTCTGAAGCTTCTTTCACATGACACTGAATAATCCAAAACGAATTCTTATATTAAGTAATAGGTAATAGTTTCCTTCGTAAAATGTTTGAAATATTTAGGCATTTATAGTAAAACGGACAAATTCGAATAAATTCATGTCTTGGTTTGAAAAATACACCACGCCATCTGAAAAAGTTGATGTTAGTTCGACAGCGAGTGACCTATTGACTATATGGATTGTCGAAAAAGATATTCAATGTTTTTTTTTTAAATATAATTATTTTTCAATACTCATCAGCTCTTTTCCTACTTTGTTTGATCCACTTTAGGCAGTTAGTTTGTATTTTTCCAGTAATTAGGCCCTCTTTCTTTCAGAACTAGCAATCAATACATGATGAAAACTCTAAAAATAGTTCTCTTGCTTGCTTTTATACTGCATTTTGATTTTCATGCCTTTCCGTGATCATTACTTTTTGTGTGTGTGTGTGTGTGTTTCTGTGTGATCTACGGCAGTGCTTCTCAAATTGTGGAGCGCGGCCCACTGCGGGGCGTAATAACCCTACGAGAGTCATATCGAAAAAAAAAGTTAAAAGAAAAAAAAATGCTGAAAGGAAGCAAAACCAAATACATTCTGAGATTTTAAAAAATGTATAAAATACATTTTTACACTGATGTAATATAAAAGTATCAGTACTTAACAGTATATTTGATAAATAATATCTCGATACACAGTTGAAAAAAAGTTTAATAACTACTAGGTACTAACATGGACTTGTAATGTATACAATTATAAACAAAACTTAATACTTATCTTGATAACTTGTCGGTTTATTGTTAAAATCGTATATTGTAGCTTTAACATCAAAGTACATTAGTATTGCATTTAATACATTGTTATTATAAGAAGCAGGGTGCAATGAAAATTATGATTGAAAATTGGGTTGCAAATATTGAAAGTTTGAGAAGCACTGATCTACGGCAGAATTTCTGAAACTGTGGGGAGCACCCCCTTAAGGGGGCGTGATAACTCAACAAGGGGGCGCGAGTATATTGAATGGACGAAAACAAAAGACAATTAAAAAAAATATTAATTTACTGAAAGTCAAAGAAAAAAATACATTTTGGCATAATAAAAAGTAAAATTAACATTTACACTGATATAATAAACTTATGAATGTATTAGTACTGACAATGTATTTATAATTAACTTAACAATACTATGTTAAGAAAATGTTTAATAATTACCAGTATTATGGATATGTCATATATAAAATTATATACAAAAATTAATACTTATTTTGATATTTTTTTCGGTTTATATTTAATTCCTTAACAGCCGATTGAAAGTTCTGTTAATCGATGCTCAATGCCACTGTTTTCCACGTAGGTGAGCGTATATGATGTATGATGTATTATTATTTTAACAATATTAAGTTACGAGCAAGTTTGATAACTATGACCCCATGGGCTTGCATTAACACTTATCTTGATAATTTGTACGGTTTATAATTAATTCCTTCACTAAGTTACGCGATTAGCTCCCCAATGCCACCGTTTTTTCGTAAGCGCGCGTGCTTTAATGTTTTTTTTGAGGGGAGGGATGAGAAAAGAGAGAGAGGAATTAATGAGCACAAAACCCTCTGAAATAAGTAAACATTCGCAAACACTGTCAATGTCTTTTTATTGCATTCCAGAATAATTTTGAATGGCGTTTTAAGAAAAGATCGTATTTCTAAAAAGATGTATATGTTACCGACGAAGTATGATATACAGGCATTCTATAGAATGCCTGACATTTATAGCAAGAATGAAATAGGAGAATTAGTACATACTTTGCCTAGGCGTCTATAGAATGCCTAGGCATTCTATAGAATGCCAAATGCTATTAGACAAATATGGAAAAAGGTCCTATAAGGCTATTTTATAAAATGACGTGCATTCCTAAAGTACAAATGCTATACTAGAAAATAATGAGAGTGCCATTGAAAAAATGTATTCAAAATACATAAAAAAAAATTAAAGTTGCTAGACAGATTATTGTGTTTCTTATTAAGGGGACTTGTATATTTACGAACAATTATTTTTATTTATGTATTTAAAATTTTATTTTAGCGTTATATAATTCTTTTATTCAAGAAAATAAATGCAAGATAGGTACGTGTAAATTATTCACACAATTTGAAAAATCAGGGTTTTGAAAAATATGGAACATTTTAAAATAATATTTATTTGTATTTACTAATTATTTTACGCAAAATATTTTTGTAAGCTTTCCTAAGAATATCTTAAGCATATTTATGAATCGATTTTTAATAACTTCATTAATGTTGAAAAAAATAAAATGTAGAGAGAGATATGCATGCTAAATTCGGCAAAAAATACCAAAATCTCCTACATTTTATTTATATATTTATTTTTTTTAAAAAAAAGTATTAAGTTTACAGCACAAACTGAATGCCTAATTTTGTTACATGTATTATACTTAAAACACAAGGAAAAAAAAGCGAAGTGATTGATTAGTATGTATGGAAGGAGAAGCATTTTGAATGCGAAACAACACAAACTAGAGATAAACCACTGTTAAGTTTGTAATTCTAAAAAGTAATTATTATAGCTTAAATAACATAAAATATCTCTTTAGAAATATTAGCTACATATTTTAGTAAGAATAATCGCATTTTCAAATTATTTTTATATCATATATTTTTATAAACGATCCCTTTTTAGAGAGTATTGACTGCATAAGAGAACTCAAGGAGCATGTTTAAAAAATTTTTTTACAATTGAACAAATTTTAAAGATTTTTTTCTCCACATAATATTGAAATATTATATTTTTGTGGAAAACATATGATGAATAAGAACTGAAATAATAAAAAAAATTAAAGAAAAGTCTTAATAGAAAATTTTTACATGCACATTTCTAAAAGTACAAATTTGCTTATTAATGTATTTGACTTCACTTCCTTAACTATATTTGGGCGTGCCATACTTTTCCGCCTTCCTACCCCCTTTAAAACTTTTGACCAATGTTACCATTGGTTGAGTTCAGAAAGAGCAGCCAGAGATGGAGATAGTACATATATTTATAATACAGAAAATGATATTTTGATTTAAAGTTTACATAAAAAGTAGTAATGGGGGTTAAATGTAAATTACCTTTGAAGGTGCGGCGGATTGATACGGACAAGACGCGCGTATATCCGTTGCGCTGTTTCGAACTGTCACGTACGGGGACGAAATATTTCAGTTGGGTAGGAGGGCGAGAAGTATGGCGCGCTCAGTTGATTAAAGTGGGGAGTGTAGGAAACGTATGTTAAGAAATATCCTGCTTTGGTTATAAAAGATTCCTTTTTGCTTATTGTTTCGCTGTGCAATAGCTTTTTTCTCATTTTTTTTATCCTAAAAAGGGATGTTTGTTTATATTTTCAATTAAGTTTTCCAACTTTTAATTTTCAGGCATGCAAAAATGATGTATCATTAGGAAGGTAATAATGCAAAAGAAATAAATAATAAAAAATAAATAAGCTTAATTATTTTGATCATTTTTAGGGTACTTAAGTCCTCTTAAAGGAAATGAAACCTGGCTCATTCAATCCCTCTCTAACTGCTCTTCCGAGTTATTATAATTTCATGCACATAGGGCTATTCCTTTATGGTTTTAGTATTTATAAACTTTAAAAATTTATTTAAATCCACAATATCTTAGCTCCTGTTTGAGTCTCGGACTTGAGATTTGAATCAACTGTTCCTCGTGGAACCCATCAGTCATATATTTGACTACCATTGTGTAGACATGGGGAGACTTAAGCACTAAATATCATGTTCCCCATGTGTTAATCCTTTCGAGTCCTGAAAAATTTCACCTAAGTGAGCTTGGGGCTTGATTTTCGGTACGCCAAACATTTTCTGTATGAGCAGGTACTTACGGTGGAATTTGCCCCTCCGGTGCTCCCCAGCAAGGCACGAATCCCTATGCTACCTTGGTCGATGCAGCTGGATTTGGTTGTTCTTCATATGAGCTCTTCAAATAGCGCAGCTATCCCAATAGCCCCATTCCTCACCCCCCCTCCATTTCGTTTTTAACAATTTTAAATTTTTAAATTCCTCATAGCTCCAAAGAGTTTGACCTGTATGGCTCGGAAGTACTAGGACTCGGTATACGGTGCCTCCCCTGGACAACATTTTGCCAATGCAAATCCTGACTAGCTCATTTCATCATTTCACTGCTGAAACAGTTCAGGGTGTAATAAAATCACTTTACTATCATTATGGAATTGACATTACAGGGGCGTTATTTTTAAAATATTGTAAAAATGCTTTCCAGGGAGTGCCGGGAGGTTAATCACTAACTTCAAATGCTACAAGGTCAAACTCTCCGGAGCTATAGGGTGTTTAAAAACGTGAGAGAATGAACTGTCAGAATACATATTTGAGCTCATAGGGCACAATCCGAATCCACCAGTACTTGATCGACCGAAGATAAGTTCAGTTAATGGAGAAGCCGTATTGGAGCGCCCGAACGGACCAATTCACGAAACAAGCATGCAAAATATGGCGTACGTCCAAAAATCAGAATCACAAACAATTCGCCAGGAAGTAAGTGCAATTTTTTTCGAACTATAAGATAACATGGGAACATGATATTTAGTGCTTATATACAATGAAGTCATGTATATGATGGATGAATACCGAAGATGAACGGACAGTTCAAATAAGTCAAGCGTAGATATTGTAGACTAAATAAATTTTGAAAGTTTAAAACAGTAAAACTATTATCAGGCTGCTATCCTTGTAATTATATTAAATGGAAAAGCAGTTAAGCTAACTTCAAATAGACTATTGAGACAAGAAGAGACAAAAGAGAATTTATTTTTACATCTTTCATTGAATTGATGATCTCCTATAGTTTGACATGGCCTAATTTCATCGTTTCCCTGCGACATATAGTCGGTGACCTTCAGGGTGAAATCATGAGATTCTTTCTCCCCTGTCTATCAAAGAACTTACTTTTATTACACACAAGTAAGACCTCTCGCTCTCCTCCTCCACCAACGACTAAACTAATTGCAGTATTTCATACTTTGCCGGTTTCTCATTTGGTCTCTCATTGTATGAAATAAAAATCAATTCATACATTTCCGGCTAGTTTTAGGCATTCTATAGAATGCAGAATTTCATACTTTGCGGTAACATATACATACGTGCTGGAAAATTAACGCTTTGGAAGGAGACGTTTATATACGCCGTTGGAACTTAAGAGGTTAAAGTCGTATTGCAGCTTTAGCGTAAAATCTTAGTAATGTTGCATTCCATGCATTGATATCATATGGAGGGTGGCGGGGGAGTGGGGGCTCAATGAAAATTATAATGGAATATTGGGTCGCAAATATTGAAATTTTGCGAAGCACAAATCTAAGGGATAGATACTTCTACCAAGCAACGTTAAATTTCTTTTGTGTGGTGTCCACTTGCAATCTTTATTTTTGAGCCAGGTTATTGGTGCTTAGTCAGCAAACCACATACACTTGAATTTTTACAACCAATTCTGTTGCCCATTACCCGTGTGCTAATACCTTAGGGAATGACGTTAGTCTTAAAAGATAATAATTGTATAAAAGAAACCACACACACATGTCACTTTAACCAGTCAATACACACCAAAAAACATATTTTCTCTTCGTAGAACGTTGAGAACTTTGTTAACTACTTCTTTTAAGTCAATCGAAAATGTGATCAAACTGTGCAAAAAGGATTCCTGAAACAATGGATGAATCAAAGCTAGTTACTCACGACTCATTAAGTAATCATTTTTAAAAAGTTGTAGAGTATACATTCATGTAGTAGGCAAACTTTTCGAATATTTCATTTATTAAAGTATGATAAAATTGTTCCCAGTTTTATTTTTAAATTCATTGCTTAATCTGAGCGGCACATTTAAAATTGAGTTTTTGCAAATAAAGTCATTTTGTTAAAAAAAAAAATTATGGATAAAATAAGTATTGTTTTTTACTATTTTGGAATCTAAACTAAACGTGACATCTTGTGAAATAAATTGCCTAGGGTGGTAATTTTAATAT
This sequence comes from Trichonephila inaurata madagascariensis, assembly GCA_019973955.1. Lineage (NCBI taxonomy): Eukaryota > Metazoa > Arthropoda > Arachnida > Araneae > Nephilidae > Trichonephila > Trichonephila inaurata. The sequence continues at coordinate 10,812 of BMAV01017012.1, read as the reverse complement.
GTATATATTTTTTATGGAGAGTCAAACTTAGTTGACATCTTTGTCTCAAAAAACCGACTTGAATAAACTACGTTGATTTCAACTAAGCCAAAAGAGTGATTTACCCGAATTGTTACTATGATTGACAGCTCAGCTACGTAAAATCCCGTTATTAAAAAAAAGTTACTGCAAAATTCTGAAATTTCTGGTCACAGTACCTACAATGATACAATGGACATTGTTAATTTTCAGTATTTTCAAAAATATACTAGACATTCCTTGTTTAGTGATACAGATATTTTTCCCCAGAAATGATATTATCTTTCCTTACTTTATCCAATGCTCGCTTGACGTGGAGTTTTGAAACACCCAATGTATGTATATTTTCATTTTAAAACTTTTAACGACGCATGTTTTTTTCAAAAGAACGTAGAACCTAAAAAAAATCACAAATTGCATAAAAAGTGAATGATATTTTTCAAGCAATTTAAGGAATATTTTGTTCTACTTATACTTGGATTTCTAGAGCATCAGCAGTTTTCTCTGATATTTTCTTATTTTGTAATGCAGTGCTTCTCACAAACTTTCAATATTTGCGCCCCAAATTTTTCAATCAAATTTTTTTCCCCCTTTTTTTAAAAACAATTGTGGTTTCTAATACTAATTACCCTAAAACTATAATATGATTTTAACCTAAGTTCCACCGGGTATATTTTCTTTGTCGAAAAACGCTACTTTTTTGGAAAATTAAATGTCTTTCCAAAATTTATTTTTTGTGCGCTACTATCCATGTATTCCAAATTTTCAAATACAATAAAATGACATTGAATTGTTTGTGAAGGGTTTACTTTCTTCAGAGAAAATTTGCTTTTATTATATTTCAACCTACGCCTACCTCTTAATACATCACATAAGCTCGCCTACGTGGAAAAAGGGTTGGGGGGAGAGTCCGGGAAATTTTTAATTTGGGAGTTAAAATTAATTGTAAAAACCCCAAAAAATTTTTGTATATAATTGTATATATGACAAAACCCATGGGTTCCCAGGTAACTATTAAAACTTGTCTTTAAATTAGTATTTTAAATTAATCAGAAAATATATACGTTCATTTGTTGGAAACGGTAAAAAAAGATATTTCTTAAAATTTTGCTTTTAATTCATACTTTTTTTGAAAAACCCCTATATTGTCGGTATGTACTAATATATTGACTTTGATAATTCCTTTACTTACTGGACGGGGTTTTTTTCTTTCATCGTAGAACCAATTGTATAACTTTTTTTTGATTTGTTTTTGTTCTCGTACAACTCCCATCTAAACATTTTTGGAAAAGCTATATGTTTCAATAAATGGTCTGGTGAATTACAAGGAAATTAAGACCTTTTATTTTATTTTCCTGCAAAAAGTCTGGGCCAATATCGAATTGTGACAAGAAGTCATCAAATGATGTTGAAATGCACCATCAAATGTTTCCATGAATGCAATAATTCTACAGCGTAATATTTACTTTATTTGAAAGAATTTTCTTTTTTAGGGAACAAAGCTTCTAGTGTCATTTGTTGTGAAAAATCCCAAAACATTTGCTTATAATATGTTGGGTATGATCTTGTAGCAGAGTTCCATCTTCATTTCGTCTAACTGCACTTAATTTATCCGGCAAAATCTGTTTTCATCGTGTGTTAATAAATTTTTCTTTTTGTTCTTGTTTAGGTTTGACGATTTAAAAGCCCGGGGAATCAAGAAAAATTCAACAAATTTACTCACACCCAAGTTTTTTTTTCAAAATTTTAAATGAAATTGTTTAAAAAATATTCTGAAAGTGAATATGTCACTATTGATGAACAGTTCCAAAATTTAAAGGTCGTTATTTTTCTTACAATACATACCAAAACGGAAAAAATGGTTTTATTTTCCTTGTGTGACAAAAAAAGTTTTAAATCTAAAAATTTGAACTGTCTGTCGGCACAAGCCCGAAGATCCATCAATTTTCAAAGACATTGGGTATTGTTCTGGGTTTATCAACCATTATATGGCTCTGGGCTAAATTTTTGCGACAACTGGTATACCGGGAGCTTGCAGAAAATTGTTAAAAAGTTAACAATAGTTGGACGTTCAGAAAAATAAAAAGGACATACTATTATCTTTCATTTGTAAACAAATGCCGGGATCACTTTTTGGGTTTCATCATAAAATTCCGCTTTGTTTCTATTGTGAAAAAGAAAAAAAAAACTTTCTACTTTTTCAGCATGCATGACAAATGATACTTTAGGGAAAAAAAAAATTGGGTGATGAAAACCGGAAATTTTAAATATAACCAAAGGGGGGTTGATATTACTGAGAAATGTGCGCCAAAATGATGTGTCCGAATATAACCGTTTGGCATTGGTATATTTTATCCTTTTGAATCTGCAAGCCAATGCGAAAAAGCTTTTCTCCCTCATTCGGTTTTCCGAAAAAAGGGAAAAAAGACGTTCAAAATTTTTAAAAGAGTTTGGAATGGATCTTGAGGGACCACGTGGGGAGATGAGAATAGAACTCCCAAACCTCAACAAAAAACTCAAAAGAGGTTTTACTGACACAGAAAATAATAAAACGAACATTACTCCGCCAAAAAAGGGGCGCTGCACAGTTTGTCTACGAGTAAAGGATGTAAAAACTAGTTGTTTTTGAGTTCAGTGTAAAAAAAAATATGTGCTTAAAGCATATGACTAGTCTGCTTTGAATGTTTGAAAAATGAATAAAATATTTGTTTTCTACTTTCTACTATCCTTGACATCAAATGCAAAGTAAGTTTTTTACTGATATATACGTTTTACTTGTGGTTTATGAAAAAAATATAAAAATAAGTATTTTAAAATGAAAATTTTGTAGGTTTAGTTTAAATTAATATCAATCTCAATTTAATAATTTTATTCGTATAATACAAAAAACATTTTTTACTTTAGAAATATGTATCATATTTGACTTAATTTTATTTTCATAATTAATTACACGCGTTAAAAGTTTGGGTTGTTCTCTACACCCTGCGAGTAACGACGGTAGCAAAAACAGGCGCGAGTGACCTCGGGTTAAACAAGAAAAAAAAATGCATGTCCCAATTAATTCGAACAGTATAGTACATTGTGCAGTAGTGATACATTTATAAGTGTATCATATTAGTGTAAATGTGTTTTTTATTATGTCGGAATGTATTTTGTTTGTTTACTTTTAGTGAATTCATAATTTTTAAATTATCTTCTGTTTTCAACTTTTCACTATGCTCGTGTCCCTGACGTAGATTTATCACCCACCCTAGGGGGCGTGTCAAACAGTTTGAGAAATGACGTTGTAATGACTTATTTTGAAATAAAATTACTCGCTAAATGAATGGAATTTAATGAATCAACGTTTTTATAAACTTTCGTAAATTTAAATCCCCGTCCATAATTGTTCAATTATTGAAAAAGTATTTTTTTCGTTGTTTGTTTATATAAATAGGATTTTTTCTACTTTTAACTTTCTCAAGAGTAAATTAATCATTTCAAATCCTGCATTTTGTCTTCATTCTTATTTACAAATACTGCATTTAAAATTACATTTAAGATTTCCAAATCTCACACAGTTTAATGGAAATGAGAAATCTTTTAGATTAATGAAGCAGAGATTTCATTAGGACTTCATTCCTTTTCAGAAATTCATTAAAAATGAATCTCTAGAGTAATTACTTATTCCGAAAAGTTCCCAAATTTCAGAATGATATCCGACTCAAAGTTTATCCCATCCCAAATCTCACAAAAACTAAAATTAATATCTCACTTGACTAACGTTTTGATTAAAAATGCCTTTTTTTGGAAGCGATGTTTGTCCTGTTATACAGATTTCTTTAATTAATTATTAAAGGGATTTATATGCATGCAGGTAAGTGCTTTCGGATACGTTCAAAGCGTGTTTTGAAGAAAAATAAAGATTAGAAAAAGGTTTAAAAAGAAAATAATGATTTCTATGAAAATCTAGTCTATTTTTTAAAAATTATTTTAAAAACGATATTTTTTTACTTGAAACTGTAAACAGTATGTCTGATTTAAATAAATATTACATTTCATTTAAAAGTTCTCAGAAATTTCCTACTATTTTTTTTTTCAATTTTTTCCTTTTAACTTCAATAAAATAACGAGAGTATATTATGGTTTATTTTATTACTTCATTTTTGACTTCATATTGGATACTTAAATTTATGTTTTTATTTTAACAGTTGTTTGATTTTACGAAAGAGTTTTTCATTTTCAAAGGGAAAAAAAAAAACATCCTTTGGGTTTTTAAATGAATCTCTGGGTTCTTTGAAATATGCGCTCACTTCAAATGTGAATAAATATATTCAGAATTCCCTTCTAATACACTTAATGAATTGACTTAACTCATATTCAACTAAAAATCTAAGTATTTAAAAATAAATTTTTGCTTTTATATTTATAATCTCTTCTATGTGAAATAAAGTTTTTCGTGATGGTGCAATACTATTTTACTATCACAACAATTTCAACGTTCAAGATTACTCGCAAATATGGCAAACCTCATTTTGCATGTGTCTCAAGCGCTGGATACACCACAATGGAATGTCACCTATACGGTTGTGAAAAAACATTAAAGCAATCTCTCACAGAAAAGTTTCGCAACGTTTGCCAAGAATGAAATCATTTTGTGAGGAGAAAGAGAGACATTGCTTCATACGAAGACTTATAAGAAGTTAATGAAACCAAATATTCAACTCTTCAAGAAGCTGTAGGTTTTTCAAAATCTGAGACCTTATGGTATCCGACTGTGTTCGGAACAGTGATTTAAAAGGCGCACAAATGAAAAGTTTTCATGCTATTTGGTATCATTTAGATTGAATACGTGTATAAAATTGTTTTGACATTTTGACAAAAGAAATTATTTAAATGCAATATTTCGGCAAAAATTAACTTAGAATAACCTTTATTCAAAATGTTCTTATTTTGTGAAAAATGCTTCTATTATAATAATATTTCGCATGCATATAGCTCAGACCTCTGTACAGAGGTTCCATTATGATTTTTGAAAAATTCACATTATTTTCAGAGTTACGACCGTTTGAAATAATTATCTGCGTTTTTTTCTTAAAATTTCTCCCCTCCGTTGTCGTAAAACATGGATAAACCCACTTCTAAGTCATGTATTTCAAAAAGTCTAATTGAACCTCTGTACAGAGGTCTGAGCTATAGACAGGCAAAATATTATATAATAATTCATTTTTCACAAAAAGAGAATATTTTGAAAATGGGTCATTCTATGATCATTTTTTGTCAAAATATTGTACTTAAATAATTTTTTATTGTAATACTTTTTCTTAAAGCAATTTTATATACATTTTCTAATCTAAGTGACACTAAATGTCATAAATATTATCCATTTATTTGCTTTTGCAAAATCACGGTTCTGAACGTAGGAGGTTAAATTAATCTATGAACTGCTGGACGATGCAGTTTCAATGATAAATTTAATTGAAAAAGGGCGCCAAGAACGAATTTTGCGCAAAAAAGAACAAATAAATAGAATTACATAATACATGTAAATTACAGTTCTACAAATTGAGGAATGAGTATAAGTTATTGCATAATTTGTACAATAGGGGCAGGCCCGCTGTTAGGTGTACAGGGGATACCCCCTAGTTAATCATAAATAAAAAACGTGTAAAAGAGTGTTGCTTTCAACAAAATCTGTATAAACTGGAACGAGGTTTTCGATTTTTTTACATAATGCATTTTTTAAAATCTAATAACCAACTATGAATAACGATCATAAAGTTGAGTTGATCTAATATAACAAAATAAAATACCATTTAAAATCAAACAATCCAAATATGCCTGTTTAATGTTATCATACATTCTCTGACAATAAAGTTCGATGAATAGTCTTGTAACATTAACGTAAATGAAATATTAATCAAAGTTACCTTACTGTTCTTCGAAACCGTTACCTCCCATATCTATGCACCCCTGAGATATCCTATGCATGTCCTGGAAACTTTGCAAGAAGTCTTCATTTAGGATGGGGTTAAAAAGCCTCTTCATGTTTCAATAAATGTCAAGAATATCGTCAAACCTCTTTCCTTTCAAAGCGAGCTTGAGTCGTGGGAATACGAAAAAGTCTGTAGGATTAACATCTGGTGAGTATAGATAGAAATGTTCAAATTGCTCTACCACTTTTTTTTACTAAGAACTGTTTGATGATATTGGTTGCGTGAGGGCGAGCATTATCGTGAACAAAAGCCATGAACCTAGTTGGGCATACTGGGGTCGAACCCAATTTCATGAAACGGGTGAACACTTTGAGACATAGCCATCCTGTGATGACTATGTCTGGGGTGATTCGCGTAAGCTAGATGTGTAGGATTATCTAAATGATGAGACATTATGTAATTCTTAACACAACTTTTATTAAGAATAACTTAAATTACTTAATTCTAAATAACAACTTTCTTAAAGTGAGAATCAGCCAACAATTAAACTTTAAATTCAAGTCAGATCGCAACTCTAGAACACTTATCTTAATTATATTTAATTAACACAATAAAATCTAACTTCTATACAAATATTACCTTTTATAGAAGTCACCTTCCTTCCCTAGGTTGAAGTAATTCCTATTATGTTAATTGGCAGGAGAGATTACACTAACTTTCTTAATCCTTCTTATTATTAATAATGTTGATGAGCGTATCATACGCTACCAGAGCTGTAGGACACGTCTAACCTTTATTCCTAACAATTCCGCACTAAGTATCTCTAGGCTTGCCAGTTCTATCTCCACCAAACTTTTTCTATCCTTTTAAGAGTATATCTCATTTGCATATTCGATCCGTTTCTCTTCTTGGTATTGGGTTGGAAAGGTTTTATTTGTCGTGGCCGTCAAAGAACTTAGGGTTATGTTAGAAGAAGAGAACGCGAGGGCGATCCCACCTTCAATGTTCCTTATAACATTCTTCGTTGTTCCCTCAGGTAGAAATTATTTGCGGACAATGCCTTGATTATCAAAAAAGGTGATACTTTTTTCATTGTTTCCATCACTAACGGAGGTCACATGTCTTCAATTACGGGATTTGTCAGAAACAGTGTCCTAGCCTTCTCGAAAACGGGCGAACCCCTGGTACACACATTTCACGGCCAGTGTTTGATCTTCATAAACACTTACCAGCAACGCATATGTTTCTTTCAGTGTCTGACCAAGCTTAAAACAAAACTTAAATTGACATTTTGTTCGTTCATTTTCCTGTTCCCATTTAAAAACCAACCCACTAAACAAGCACTTTTTAAAACAAGTCTTACACGGAACACAAACGACGCTCAACAGAGTAACGGTGGGTGCAGATGGTGTGTCAACACTTACTGCTACGCCTGCGCAGCGTTTTGTTTCACCGGAGATGTCAGATCGGCCATTCTGGCTTCATTCACCGAACTTAATTGTTCGAGGTTGTATTAATAAAATTTTAAAGTAACTTAATCATTTACGTAGTGTACTAGAAATGCGATCATCTGCATATTTTGATATGATTTGTTAAAAAATGAAAGCGATAAAGCACAGGATGCGCTTTTACTTTATTCCAATTGTACAATTCGCTTATACAAGTCGTTAGAAAACTTTTTTTTAATGATGGAATATTTGCTGTTTATATTTTTAGAAAAATATTAATTTTTTTGTAAATAAACAACTACTTTCTTCATAGCTTCATACTTTCCGACATCGATGAAAATTACGCACAATCACGCGTGTGTATTTTAACTGTTGAATAGTTATTTATTTATTATTTTTTGCAATTTATCAGCCCTACATGCATACCAAATATCATTAAAGTCTATCCAGTAGTTCTATAGATACTTGCCAAAATCTAAACATTCTCTCAATTTTAAAGACCAGTATATGTAACCAAAATTAAGAACACACTTTTAACTTTAAATATTATCTATTATAAACATTCCTGTTGTAGAAAATTTTGAGATTGGGGTTGTTCGCAAACATTATAACTTATTTCAATGCAAGAAAAAGAAACTAATTACAATAAATAAGTCTTTACTTGAGTACCCCAATATGATAGCAATCTACAGGGTCTATTCTGAAAGTAGTAGGACTCATTTTTGTCCTAAGCGAATGGGCGGACGAGAGGCGGTGTGTGCGCAAACAATCAGTGGAGGATATTAGGAATGCTGGGAAAAATCGGCAGTCGGCTTTCGGCCATTTTTTGGAGGCAGGCCGCTTGTACTGTGATCCTCTGTTGAAACGCCTCATCACGAAGAATCATGGAATGTTTTCTGGAGCAGCGATACGGAATCAATTTCTGTGCAAAACTCAGTAAAACGGGTAAATAGACTCAATACATGTTAAAGAGGCCTACGGTGATGCTGCCATGGGTAGATCGGGTTATTTTGAGTGTCACAAGCTGTTCCGAGAAGGTAAGAAAAGATTGGAAGACGAAAACCACTCCGGAAGTCCTTCAACCAGCCTGACCCAACAAAACTGGTCGCGAGTGAAGAATTTACTGTACAATGATCGTAGGATGAGTATCACAATGATTGCTGATGAACTGAGCATTCCTCAAACCCAAACGACTGCACCAAGACAACGCACCGAGCCACACAGCCTTCCCTGTAGAGGAGAATCTTGCCCAGCACAATGCGGCAACGTTGCCTTATCCCCCCTACTGCCCCGACATGGCCCCACCAGACTTTTTTCTGTTCCCAAGAATAAAATCGAAGCTCAAGGGGAAGTATCAGGGATCGGTAGAGGCGGTTCAACAGGCCGTGACGGGTGAACTAAACAGCATTCCGGTCCAGGCATCCCGTACGAAAACTGAAACCTCATTGGCAGCAGTGTATAGATGCGGAAGAGTGCTACTTTGAAAAATTCTAATCATTTGTACTATTCTCAGGAATAAATTTTTTTAAAAAAAGTGTCCTACTACTTTCACAACAAACCCTGAATCTTGAAGTGAGTAATCTTGACTTCGATTAGAAAACTTCATTTCTTCATTTTACTTTTAAGGACGTTAATTCCTCCAATTTTTTTCTCCCATTTTTCCCAGATGGGGCATATAGAAAATTTTCCTTTGAAGTCCAAATAACTACTTCTGTATTGATGCTCTGTGGGAAGAATTATCTAGAGTAAGTGAAAAGTGTATACATTTAAACCGGCATCACTCGCGCGAAAAAAACGACTGTGAAAGTTTTCGCGAAGGGTGTCTCATACCTAAGAGTGTTTACATTCTATTTTTAGCGTGAAATTTTCTTACAAAAGTTAAAAAGGAAGAAAAGTAGGAAATATAATATATTTATTACATTTTTCACACGTAAATTTAGTTTTTCGGTTCTTTTTAAAAGGGCAAAAGTACATTGTTAAACTCCTTTAATCTCGTCGAGGAGTGCGACTTTTTCACTATCTTAATTTTTGTTTTTGTATTTTTTTAAAGCTAAGCATTAGGTAAACTTTCTATTTTAAATTCAAAAATTTTAATTTTTTTTTTATTTTCTTTCGTTCCAACCATTTTTCTTTCTTTAAAGGCTATCGAAAGTGGATAAGATATGTACCAGTTTCTTTTTTAAAAAATTATTCCCCTTCCCAAATGTTTTTTGGGGGGCGACCATAAAACATTTTTTTTTTCCGATCCCCCTTTTCCAAATATGGATCGATTTGAGTGGGAATCCCCGTTATATTTCTCATTTGATTCTTCCCCCCAAACCCAAAGGAAATTTTCCCCATCTAATAATACTGTTGAACTAATCTATAAAAAAATGTATCTTTAAATTTTTAAATATCCCCTTGCTTCTTTTAACTACAATAATACCCAAAACAAAAGGGGATTTGCTGCTTATGCATTCAGAACTTAATGGGGTTCATGGGGTGTATGACATACCCGAAGAGTCGTTATCCAAATATAATATTTAGAATTCACCTACAACTGGCCTCTCAAAAAGGTATGACCTTAAAATCAGCTACACAGGAAACTACCCATTTTCAAAAAAGGGGTTTGAAGGAGCGTTGAAAAAAGTTAGGCGCTGGGTGACAAAACTGCACAAAAAACCGGCAATACCAGTTGAAAATTTTGTTTTCTTGCTGTTTTACCATTAATTTGGGAAATATGAAAGGGAGAGATTTTACAGAATATATGGTGGAAACTTTTTCTATATTCCCTTTAAAATTCCAGACTTCGGTTTCTAAGAATGAAATATAAAGATTATTTTGATTATATAAATAATCCTTCAAGAACCTATTTAAATTAATTTTAGAAGCTATCCTCTCTATTTTTGCATTTGTAAATATATATTTTTCTATTTCAATCAATCAAATATAGCAACGTTGCATGTAAATTCACAATAAGTTTCAATTTTCATCTAAAATTTTTTTGGGGAAAATTCCCCAATTTTGTTGCTCGTTTCTCTGGGGGAAAAAGGCAAGAAATGTTGATTTTTCCTTTCTTTTCTAGAATGTGATTCATTGATTTTTTTTTTGTTATAAGAACAAAATTTTAGAAAATGTTTTCTATTGAAGTGTTTTTTTATAGGGGTCCCTACATTAAATTTTGGTATTAAGATTTATGCTATTTCTGAAACATTTGTCATTTTTTTTTTAAAAACAGTGAATTTAATTTTGAATTTGTGCAATTATATATCATTTATTAAATTTTAGAAATCTTAAAAAAAATTTTCCCAGTTTTCAAATTCTTTAAATAGAAAATTTTTCTCTATCGGGGGTAAATATAATAAAAGCTTTATTATTTTTCCAAGTCAAGTACACATTTCAGTATTTAGCCTTATTAGTTTTCTTCGTCAAGTACAAATATAAGCGCGCGC
>BMAV01017011.1:0-13444 GCA_019973955.1 Trichonephila inaurata madagascariensis | reverse complement strand
TTTAATTTTATTTTTGTTAAAAATTTATAAATTGAATTTACACAGTATACTCACACACACACACAAACTTTCATTTTTTTTTGTAACAAAAATGAATTTTTTTTGTTTTATTAATGTGTAACATTTTGGTTTTATTATTACTTTTTTGCACGATTTTTTTTTGAAAATATTTATAAACTTTTCCTCTTACAAGATTTTTTAAAATTGTGGAGCATATCTCCAAATTTAACATTTTCGTCAGTTTTTAAATTTTCTTATATTTTTTCAAGGAAAACACCAAAAATTTTTTGTTAATTTTTTTTTTTTTTTTTTTTTTTTTTTTGACTTTTTTCCCAGTTTTTTCCCCAGTTATAGAAAGGGGGCATAAAACCAAAAAAAGTACCGTTATACAGGGTGTTGCCAAATTCAATCAAAAACTTCAGAGGGGTGATAGTAGGTTGCATAGGAACGACAAATCCCCATAGAACACGAGGCCGCAAACCACGTTTAGTCGCTAAAAATCGCGATAAAACTAGCTGTCGCGAGGACGAAGAGGGGAATGCGGGGATTTAGAGTGCCATTATAGGGTTGAAGGAAAATCTGCACGTATGCCAGTTGTTGCAGGGAGTACCGGCCATTATGCACCAGAACGTGGGGTTCATGATATATAACCGCCTTTTTTCTTTCTTTAACCACCATACCCGGGGGGGGTTTTGGGAGGCGCAGACCTATTTAAACCACCCCCCCCGAATCCCCCTTGCATTTCATTTTGGGGCCCCCATCTGAATTTGGTCAAAACCCCGGTGGCAATGGAGGATCTCATAAGGACATCGTCGCTTCAGCTGACATCGCCAGTATACCGTATTTGTTTGAATGCGTCCCACAATGCTTTACTCAGTGTTGGGGGTGCTAAATCGGGGCCTCAACTTCGAACACCGGGGAACACTTCCCGATTTTGACTTCGAGCTGTAATGCACTGTTTGTATTGTAATCATGTTTTACGTCTAATAAATACATTCCTTACCTCTTATTGTCCCTTTTCATTCCACTCGACATCACTCACTTCTTAACTGTTTTTCTGAATTACTCCTGACTAAACGTGGTTTGCAACCCTACCCTATATTCGATGATTTCTATGGTGATTTGTCATCTTCATGTTGCCAGCTATCAAGCCTCCAAATTTGTCGGTTGAATCTGGCAACTCCCTGTATACTTTAATTTTTAAAATGTTCCAAAACATAATTCAAAAAAATCATCAATAGAACTCTATATTTTTCATACTTTTATTAATTACATTAAAAAATAAATAAGAAGAGAAGAAAAACAAAAAACCACTGATCAAAAAGAAAGGGAAATTAATATCTCAAGAAGTTTAAATTCTTAATGAATCTGAATCATCTGAACAAGGATGCAATATTAATTGCACAGTGCGATCGATTGATAATATCATGCGAAAAATGAGCCATTTCATCTCACCTTCTACCTATTCAAGCAATGAATTCGTAATAGGATTTCTTTTTATTTTTTCTGATGGCATGAAATATTTTCTTAATATATTATGACAAACACGAAATTGGAGAATACAAAATGTATTAATTTGAGTGCCCAATAACGTAAAAAACGACAAAAAAAAAAGGATTTACCCTTATAGGATTATTATTGCATATGCACGTACTTTACAATGGAATATCCCAAAGATCAACTTTTGGTGACCAATGACGGGTTAACCGGACTTCATCGATTTGAAACGGGTATCCGAAGGATGTACAAAAAAAGTACTTTCCCAATTGCAAACGAAAACTTCCATGGGGAAATGGGACCCCCGTTGATCCCCATGGACTTCCCCAATGTCTGGCTGACAGACCCACGAAGAATATCAGCAAATGTAATTAAACTAGAAAAAAATAAGTCGCTCATCTTTTTAATTGGGGTTGACACTACCTAACGATACAACAGAAAGAGTATAGAGTGATCGTTCGATTGCCGTTCACAGCCCTTGATACATCCTTTTCAACAATCCGATGGGGAAAATTATTTACTGGGACACCGGTTAATGAAATGACTTTTATAGGTGACTCAGTGAACAGAAACTATGGGGAATGAGGGTATGGGTCGGGGGTAGAAAATCAAAAAGGGGAAGTTCAACTAAAACAACGAATTTAATTTGCAAGGGCTTTAACCCTCCCAAACGGTCTGCATGTAAAAATTCCCCCATTCAGAGATGCTTTTTTTTGCCTTCACCAAAAATTCCCAAAAGCGGCCGACCGCATTCTTCAAAATGGCTCAACCTCTTTTTTAAAAACCCCCCCTGAAAAGGGAAAAAATTTGTCGGTGCATTTTTAAAACCCCCAGAATGGCAAGACTTTAAAATGCAAGGGTTAAAAGGGTTAATTCTTTTAAATAGGGAACAACATTTTTTTTAAAGCATAAAGCGTGCATTAAAATTTTAACGTAATCATAAGTTTTGAGTAGCAGGACATCAAGAACTATTTAAGCAACTTGAGAAACCTAACACCTCCTCCCCCCTAAAAAAAGGCTGTAATAACAACTTTTTCAACAACACAAAAAACCGACAAAAGGTCATTGATAAAAAATTCTTTTTGAATCAAAACCTGTGGTTTTGCTTGACATATCTGACACATCTACTGATGTGTTCAAGCATTTTAACTTGTTCGTAGTAAATCTGCACGCTTGTTATAAAGTAGCGATGAATACTTGTTATTTAGTAGTTTTATTTCTAATTTGAATTTGAATTTTCATATGATGTTCGTATTTAAAGACTAAATTTTCCTTGTACCCTGAGTTTAACTTTTATACAATAAAAATATATTGTTTTTGTTTTATAGTAAAACATGGTTTTATTATTATTTTTTTTTGAAACTTTTTTGGGGAAAAATATTCACAGATTTTCAACTTACACTTTTTTAAAAATGTTTTAAAAAATACCCCAAATTTTCCCACGTCATGCATTTTCCCGATCTACTTGAAAAAAAAGAGTTGGGTGTATTTGTCAACAATACACTTGATTTAAAAGTACACGTATGTTATAAGAATTTTTTTAAAATTTTTTGTAATTTTTGGCATCTTTGTAATTATCAAATTTGAAAATTTTTTACAAGTAGAACATAAATATAAATCTAATAACAATCTTGAATTCAATGGAGAATATGTGATTAAATTTATCATGTGACCATCATTAATTTTTAGCCCATTCGTACAATAAACTAAAGCACCAGTGTAAAAGTGTCTAGACAAAGTAAACATGTAGCATCTAGTACGTTAATCTAAATTTATGAAAGCTTTTTGGCCCCAAAAAGTAATACTTGCCCAAAACCCAAAGTTAAAATTTGAATTTCAAAAACAAGGTGCCCTGAATTCCCAAAAAAAAAAGGGGTTTACTTGCTTTCAAAAACATTTTTTGCAACCTGTTCCCTTAGCCCGTTGCGGTGCATTTTTTTAGAGGAGGGGGAACGCGTTATTTATCCCTTTCCATCCTCTGGCCCCAAATTCTTTCCGGGAAAAAATTTTTTTACTTTTGGAAGGGAAAGGGCTCGTTTGCGTCGTCAAAACCCGGGGCCAGGTGATTCGAAATTTTTTGCCCCTGGTGTTCGATTTTGGAGCTTTATGTTTTTATGTTTTCAAAGTGTGATATGGCAGATTTTATTTGTTTTAACATGCTGGAAGTGGGGCAGTGAAAAATTTTTGAAAAATTTATTAAAAACAAAAAATCATGATCTATTAAACAGAAAAATCCCGATTAATCTATGCAAAATAAATAATTAACACTGAAATGAGATCACGTATTTTTTACACATCAAACCCTTAACTGAGGTAGAAAAATTTTAAAAAAGAATGACATTAATAGAGGTAAATTAAAAAAAAACTCATATGCTTCTAAGAACAAAATAGCATTCTTTTATGCAATACAATATATGTTACATCCTTCTATCTGCAACAGCACTATAATAAAAAAAAATTTACAATTAATGACTCGATATTATATCAGTTATTAGCCCTTTATTTAGTAGTTCTAAATAGAACAGATGATCAATTTTTAAGGCTAAAACATCAGAGTTTATAACCAAAATAATTTCTTTCAGAGAAAGAAATCCTGTATATACATATATATTAAGATCATAAACACTCTGATTTAAAAAACAGGTTTTAAATAAATTGAAAAATTTTGTCTAAAACATAAAACAATGACTGAAGGAAACTTTTGGGTAGAAATCCTTTTAGCAATACTCGTGCAAATATCTTACCGTAAATACTCCTATTTTTAATCTTTTAAAACATATTTATATGTAATATCTTCATTCTAAGCCATTAAGTAATATTGTCATTGTACTTTTTCATGAAATTTGCTTATGTACCTTTTTCATACAATACTGAGATTTACAAAAGTACCTCTGAAACTGACTTCGGTGACCATCAATAAAACTTAATTTAAAAAACAGTTTTCTTCCACAAAAATGTTAATCAAATTTTAACACACACTGCTTTTCTATTTAAATGACATTTTAAACAAAGAAAAATACGTTTCCTTTAGAAAATACTCATACTCTCAATCATTGTGATTATTTAAATGTGGCAAGTTTTAACAACACTTCAAAAGCTTCGATTGCACATTTTGTCTTTTTTTCTATGTAATACTTATTATATTTACATCCTCAAAGTGATTAATAATAATACATAAGTATTCTCCAAGAACAAAACTGCAGTTTTAAGGTATCCGACTACGTTCGGAACAGTGATTTTAAAAAAGCGCATAAATGGATAGTTTTCGTGATATTTAGTGTCACTTATAGATTAGAATACATGTATAAAAAATTGTTTTAGAGACATTTTGACAAAGAAAAATTATTTACATACAATATTTTGGCAAAAAAGAAATTAAATAAACCCCAAATGTTCTCCTTTTATAAAAATTGCTTCTAAAATAATAATATTTTGTGTGCTTATATAAAGTAAAGACTTCTCCAGAGAGTCTGGACTAGGATTTTTGAAAAATTCACATTATTTTCAAAGTTAGTACCAAATGAAATAGTTATCGGCGTTTTTTTCTTAAAATTTCTCCCCTCTGTTGTAGTAAAATATGGATAAATCCACTTCTAAGTTATATATTTCAACAATTCCAGTTGAGCCTCTGTACAGAGGTCTGAGCTATATACAGGCAAAAAATTTTTTCATAATGAAGCATTTTTTTTTAAAAGGAAATGTTTTGAAAATAGGTCATTCTATGTTCATTTTTGAAAAATATTTACTCAATAATTTTTTATTGTAATACTATTCTTAAAACAATTTTATACGTTTTCTAATCTAAGTGACACAAAATATCATAAATATTATCCATTTATACGCTTTTGCAAAATCACTCTTCCGAACGTAGTCGGATACCTTAAGCAAAAGATGAATTCAAGTACTCAATGCGTGAGTGGGTGAGTGTTTAACTGTAGTGCAAAGATACGCGAGGGGGGACGAACCTGGTAATTTTGAACTTCGGTTAAGTGACAACGATGACATCTCTGATGGCATTCCCCTCTCCTAACTACCACACCATACCAACGGGAGGACTTTGAGCCTATGCAGATTTAACGTGCACCAGCCGTTTTACATGGCATGCCTTCAGTGGCACCAAGGCTAGAGCTCGCGACCATGATCACTAGGTTACCGCGTCCACATTGTTTAATGAGAGCAGTGTGTTTTTAAATTTTTTAAAACCCTTTTTTTAATGTAACTAAAAGAATGTTAACTTCCAAAATAAGCCATAAAAAAAGAAAGAAAATTCAGTGTAATTTTTGAGGGGAAAGGTTTAACCCTTTATCTTTCGACGGTACTTATAAGTACCACTCACTTTAAAATTACATAGAATAACCATTTTTACTAATACTCTGACGATACTTAGCAGAAACATTCTTTAAAATCCACTCTCCCAAGATGTATGGCAGCACGGGCTCTACGATGAGTATTTTAGCGGGAAAGGCGAATAGTTTTGTAGCAGAAATTGCGTTTTCAGCTGACAGTATTTTCAATGGATTACGAAGATTGTCATTTTTGTTACAAAAAATAGTTAATGTCAAAAGATAAATGTCTTAATTTTATTTGCATGTTAATGAAGACCTTAAAAAACGATTTGACTATTTTTTTTAAGTAAACAGTGTGTATAATTAATTTTACAGTTGAATATCTTTTAATTAATTAATTAGCTCTAACTATTTAAATTTCCTAAAGTTGAGTATTTTGTTTATGTATATCCCTTAATTTCCAATGTAGTAATTCAGAAAAAAAATTGCATGAAAAAAAACTGCAGTAAATCATAACACGGTAGATAAAGGGTTAAACATTCAAAAGCATTGAGTAACAATTAAATATTTGATCAAATCTCAAAATAATAATGAAGTTTGTCTGCTCGTCTTCATGAGTGATTTTGCTTCATTCTTCACAATTTGACTTTACCATTTATTTAATTACCTTTCTAAAACGTGCATCAGCCCCTCTACACGTGGGTCTTCAGTGACACTAGGGGGCCACGAGGTAGTTACCATGACCACTAGGCTACCACGACCATCAAATACTGAATCCAAATTGTGTTACCGCTTTTATGAAATGATGCACTTGAAACAATAATTTTCCACTAGAGAACATTTACATAAGACTTTCATAGCCGTGGGTGGCATCAGTAGCTATATGATCATGGTATATTGTTGTTTCTATCAAGTCTTGAATTTGAGTTTTGGTTTCACTAAAAACACAAAAGTGTAGAAGGTATGTAGCACATGTTAAAGCTGTCTATCCTAAAAATCGTCACGTTGGTGGGGAATATTGAAGAGTTGAGTATCAGTTAAGATGTCATTCTCATCATTTTAAATGGTTCATTATTACAAGAAATGTTAGCAACAACCCGTGTGTAACTTCGGAATATGAATGAAGTCAATAAATAATCAGTCGAATCATAACCGAGTAAAATTTAGTTTAAATTTGTCAAATACTTTATCAAAAGACAGAAAGCAAAAAACTATTATACTGAAAATATAATAGTTAAAAGTCTGAAATTTGTATATGGAATAATTTTTTTTTAAAAAAAAGATAATATTATTTTGGATCTCTTTATAAGGGTTACATTAATTTTTTCAGAATGATAATTTATTGATAAAATTGATATATTTTAATATATATATTTTATCAATGGTTTCTACTAAGTTTTAAAATGTATTACAGTAGGAAATTTATACTTACGAAAAAGTTCCATCGAAATTAGGTGAGTTGCTAAATACTTGTATCTACAAAAATATCCACGAATTATAGCAAGTAATTTCCAATATATTTTACATAAGCAGGAGAAGAAATGGAAGGAACGAAATGTTTGTGTTCTTAAATTTGTGCCACAAAAAGTAATTCTGTAATCATTTGGTCAAGTACACCGTTGAAAGATTCTTATTTTAAATTTTACAAAGGAAAGTCTTAAATACATCAAGTTATAGCACCCCCTCATTCAGCAATGTAATCTGTAGAAGGTTATAATGTATTTCCTCTATGCATTATGGGGGATAAACCACAACAAACTTGAGTAAAATTGTAGTTCAATATGTTGAATTTATTTGCAAATTTTCAAAACATGCTAGCTATTGGGTTCCATCATTTCGAAAACATTTTCAATAGGTAAAAAAGGCTAGCTAATGGGTTTCCCAGGCTATTGTGTCTGCATTTGGAGCTTATAGATCTTGCTCAAAGACATCAGGCAACATACGGAATTCTATGTTTTAACAATACATCGTATAACTAGATGAAAGGTAAAATCATTGGTTAAAAAACGTAGTTGGCATTAATAAGGTATCAATGTTTCTATGACAACAACTAGCTGTGGATAACAAGATGTAACGCAAATGGCACCAAACACCGTCCACCTAAGTGTATAACTCTAGCGCGATAACAGGTAAGAAATGTCAGAGGGAGGGGGAGAGATAAGGTGAGGAGTACTGTAAAATATGTGTTGTGTCCTTTCTAAGTTGCAACAGCTGTTGTAAAACACGTTGATAATCTACTGCTTACTGAGAAGGAGCAATGTGTTTGTGACATCTCACGCGTCCTTTCTCTAACATAACCTCTGTGTTCTTTGACGGCCACGATTAATGGCAAATCTTTTCCAACCCAAATCCAAGAAGTGAAACAAAGGCTAGATGCAAATAAGATAACCTTTAAAAGGATAGAAGTTTTAGTGAGCGGAATGGCAATTTAGAGAAGTTCAGTTCGAGAAGATAGAATTGTTGATAATGCTTACCTAGAATCCCGTAAATCTCGCCATTCAACCAAGGTACATACCATTGTACGCCCACTTGGAGAAATACTTGAAGTGGATTGGACGTTGCGTATTCAACCAAGGTAGGAAGATTATATTCTGAACGCGAATATATTATTGAGATTGAGATTAGGCGGATATAATATAATTATATTGATAAGTGATCTAATTGCGCGATCTGTGTTAATTCAGACTACGTGTTTTGGTTTATTCTCACTTAATATAAGTTTGTTCGATATCTAAGTAATCTAAGTTAAATTCTTAATAAAAGTCATATTAAGAATTCTAAAATGGCTCATCTCATTTCGAGAATCCCACACCTCTAACTTACGCTGAAACCCCACGATATGGTCATCGAAGGTCGACCATGACGCATGTTCTTGAATGACATTAATCGGAGTTGGGGGTATAACCTTATTCATTTGTGAATTTTGTGGTCTTCTATAGCCTACTTGACTTCAATTTATACCTGACTGTAGGGTAATTTCGAAAGTTCAATATCCGCACATGCTAGCAATTATAAAAAAAGAAGATAAAATTTCATTCTTACCTTCAATAGAGTTCTTACTATCCCTTCACACACACACAATATTCAAAAAGAATTCAGTCAGAAAATAAAAACACTCTTCGTTTAACAAATTATATGCGTGTAACTTATTTCCACAGAATACCGCTACTGTCATAAATAAACATAAAATGTGTGTTATATACTTCAATAGGTTTCATAGCATATTTAGCAAACCGTTTCTATCTGGGGTTGAATTATCCGCAGTAAATATTTCTAATACCGCCTTCAAAAACGTTTGCGATTCGTCTGTGAAAAGTTTTTCCTTTTCACCGGAAAGTGGCTCTACAAAAGCTACTAAAATATTCAAAACCGATTGAATGTAAAGCTTCCATAAACTACAAACTGGTATCTCTATTTATCTCTATACTCAGCGAACATCTGAATAATTCAATTTCTTTTGATGTTAGTCAGCTATTGAAATGGCTGTCTTTGTAGATGGAATCCTAAAGGATCGCTTTTTACCTAGCCTTGGGAAATAGAAGCTAGTATCAGTGTCTAACTTTTCTGGTACATTCTGGCTTTCAGTTATACCAGAAAAAAATCAAAAGATTCAATTATTTCATCTTTAATCCTTAAAAAAAACAGAATTCCTGCTTAAAATTTTTCATTTTATTCCATTTCTGAGTCTTCATTTCGAGATATTAGCTACATAATGTAACCGAGATTTTATCTGTATATTAACAGAAATTACGCGTATGTGAATTAGTTGAAAAATATCATCTACTGTATGTTGAAAGAACATTTTTGCACACACACCACTTCTGCAACATAAAATAAGTAAAACTACATTTCTCTCTTGAAGTTGTATAACAGTATAGTTGCTTTTGACTTATATAATGATAAAATAATTTTATTTTGATATTTTGTTGACAGATTTTATGTGAAGCATTCTAATAGGTTCATTAGTGTTTGATTCATATAGAGTGAAACAAAGCTTTAATGTGACTTTTTTCATCGAGTTTTATGAAGAATTTTAACAACTTCATTCAATTGCTTATAAAATTAATATCTTTTTCAAAATAATGAAAAAGTTATATTCCTTGGTTTCCATCACAAATTAAAATATACGTTCAAAAGAACTTAAAATGTATCTGTAAAAAGGATTAAAACAAAGAAATGTGCTGACAAGTTATTTATTGACATTAAAATCGAATAATTTTACTGTCAGAATTAATTATGATTTCAATACATGAGACGATTATATATCGGAGGCATCATTAGAGTAACGAGTATAAGTTTCAATACGATCGTAGAAAAAGAGGTTGGTAATTGAACTGGCCCTCACTTTACGCGACTTTGAACCGGGATATATTTAATTGTTCTATTAAATATGTTATATATTGTAAAGTTTTTCAAAAGACAGTATTAACTACAAAGTGTATTGTTATTTTTTTTTTAAAGTTTCAATCGTATAAAACATTAAAAAGAACCAAGTATTAACATTACCAAAATTGAAGAGCTTCGATAAGATGACCAATTTCTGGGTAGGATGTACACAGTCTAGCCAAAAAAAGAGGCATTGCTGAAAATAATCTGAAATTTATTAACTTTCAATTTTGAGTAAAGAACAAAGGGGTATGTTATAGATGTCCCAGAATTTTATATAGTATTTCTTTCTGAAGCCAGTATATTTATAACATGAACTTTCAAGGTATTGTCAAATCTTATTGAAATTTTTCGACAATTTATGAAAAAAAAAGATTTTTGATTTATTAATAAGATTCCAATGTAAATAGGCTAATCTTTTATTCATACCAACCTGAGCTTGACTTGAACTGATTTTTATTTTAACCTTTCAATTTAAAATGCAATCTTGTTTATTTTTGAATTCATTATAAACGTAAACAGCTTTTAGAAAAATTGTGGTGTTTTTCCAAAATATTGAAAGGCTTTGTCATTTGTTTCCATAAGAAAGTGCGTGCGTGCGTATGTGTGTGTGTTAATACTTTCTTACACAATACTTTCTTACAGAATATTGTGTTAATACTTTCATATGGAACTTTTTTTTTATCATATGAAAAGATAAAACATGTATTGTAAATACAAATTTGAGACGAAAGCTTTGAGTTTAAATTTTTTAACTTCTTGTTAAAGTTTTACATAAACTCTTCAAAGCAGTTTTGCTCAAAATTCTCTAAGGGATAATTCCAGAATAATATTTACTTTAGAGAAAAAGCATTATAATTTCAAATTTTATTTCTTTTTTCTTACCAAAACAAGTTATTACCTGGATCGTTAAATTAAGTCAAAGAAGAAAACTTCCACATGGTATCACGTTATACTGACAAATTTGATTCACCGAAAAAATAATATTTCTGTACTGATTATAACACCTTTACTTTAAGAATTCCACAAAAAAGTTATTAAAGTTTGGTAAAAGACAAAAGAATCTTTATTTTTGGTTGCTTTAGAATTACATAACTAGAATACATTAAAAAATAAAATTCAAAGGAAAATTTTTTACACAAATTTAATTACTTCGTAATGCACTTATAGAAACTTTTACTGATTTTGAATCTACAAGAAAGGTTTTAAAAGCTTTAACCTTAAATTTATGCTTAGTTATTTTAGAAAAATCAATAAAAGATCAAAAATTAAGATAACCATTTCTGCTTATATAGCTATTTTTTTAAAAATATTTTAACAACATTCTTGTGTGTTTATTTATACGGAAAACTTTCAAAGAAAACAATTTCAGTTTTTCTTAAAAGCTTTCTCAACAAAAATAAAAACAAAACAAAAACTGTGAACAATAATCAGCCTGAAATTTGTAATGGAATACAAAATTTAAAATACAATTAAAATTTATGGAACTGCAAAAAAAATAAAGTATCTAACTATTTTGTTGAAAATATTTCGTATAAAAATAAATGCTGTCCTAAAGGAAATTTTAAAAATAAGTTTTCTCTCTCTCAAAACATTAAAATAAGCAAAGATTCTAAAAAGAAAAAAATTAACATTTAGGCTGAATTCTCTAACGTACTTTGTCGAGCTGAATTTCTCTTCCGTCTAAAGTCTTTCATATAAGCCAATTTGCTTCACTTCTTCTAATTTCTCTTACATACGGAAACCTGGTATGATTCCCATTTCTTAAGCTAGCTAACTGACATTATAATTTAAAACGTAAGTAAAACAAAAGTATTTCTCAAGCTTGCAAATTTGCCCCCTTTTCTATCAAAATTTTTCATCGCGCCTTCCCCCATAAAAAACAATGCATTGAATTCAATAATAATGTATTTGACCCTGAAGTTAAATAGACTTGAATAATAAACCGAAAATTATCAAGCTATTGAACTTTGTATATAATTTTGTTTATGAAAGCCCATAGGCACTAGTAATTATAAACATGTTCTCAACTTTGTATTGAAGAATTAATGATCAAATGTTGTACAGTAGTGATATATTTATAAGTATTTATGCGGCAAATGGTATTTTTTTTTTTTTGTCAAAAAATTTTTGTTTTACTTCCTTTAAGTAAATTAATTTTTTAAATCTTATTTCGACTTAAAACTGCGCCTCCCCTGGTAAGACTATCCCCCCCCTTTTTGGGGAGCTTTTTTTATATGATTGCTCAGTTTTTTATTAATTTTTAACAAGGCAATATATAACAAATTTTGATTTTAAATTTTTAAAAATCAAAAGTTTTCATTATAACCTTTAAACAGAAAGGTTTTTTAAAAAAAAGGCTATTGTGAATTTCATATTAGCTTGTGTTTTATTTATCTCACTACCATATTACTTAACAAATTTGATAGCTCGTATTAAAAATCATTCTAGAAGCAATACAACGATTTTCAGTTATGGATTTCAAAATCTTAACCACGGATTAATGACGATACTTGAACTAATTTCTCTTTCTCTTAACTTCTACACCTCAAACCAGCAAAAATTCGAGGCTCAGCTCCGTTTCAAGTATAGATGCCGCGAGTGAGTGAGAGAGAGAATATTTACGTAGCATTATTCAGCTACTCGAGAACTTTTAACGACGGACTACGTAATTCTGAACCAAGATCAAATAACGAGGACCAAACCTGATTTGGCATCCGGCTCTCCCATTCCACGCGACACCAACGGGAGGACATTTGAACTCTCGGCAGATTTAATGTGAATCGCTCCCCTACACGGTGGATCTTCAGCGGTAATAGACTCGAACTAATGACATGTCAGCTACGAGTCCGTTAACTTGACCACTAGGTTACCGCGGCCACGTGTGGATGTCGCCATTATTTGGAAGTTAATGAATGAGTGTGGATTTTATTAACGTCGCGCATTAAATCAAGGACTATTGGCAGAGTGCCGAAGGGAACCGAGCTCACCCGAAGAGGTTTTAAAATTACACACTGGACCCCCACTTTTAGCCTTTATCGAAAAAAATTTCAGTTTACATTAAAGCACGCAGTAAATTTACATATTTCAAATTTATGGTAAATTGCATGGTACATTCCAGGTACAAACATGCAAAATTCCAATTTTAAAGAAAAAAAATAAAGGGGGAAAAGAAGGAAAAAAAAATTAATTATTCAAGTATTCTTGCAAATACGCGTTTTTAAAAATACAACACAAATGCACCATTCTAAAAAAAAAAAAAAAAAAAGGAAAAA
>BMAV01017010.1:0-12371 GCA_019973955.1 Trichonephila inaurata madagascariensis | reverse complement strand
GCTTTTTGGAATCGTCTCCCTACGGTTTGTTTGGATTACGAAGGCATTATAGATGAAAAAAATACCCGTTTCTGAAGTATTAGACTTACAGATTTAAAATTTGGTAAACATGGTTCATTTACTGAGTACAAATCCGCTAAGAACTAATACAATTGACTGCCAAGATGGGTTAAGAAAGCACACAGACAAAAGTTCATGCTTCTTTTTTTTTTAATAGAGATTGCTCAGAACGCATTTTTCTGGAATCGTCATCCTAGGGTTTGTTTGGTTTACGGAAGCTTAGTATCAGAACGCCCATAGGTGTCGATTAAACACCGTAGCCTGTTTAGTTTGTTCTCCTTTCCACGTTCTTACAGCGAATTTGAAAAATTTTCGTGACGTATTATCATTTTCCATAGTGATTACACAGAAAAAGTTTTGTGATTGTAGGTTATATATAATTAAGAGATAATTTAGAACTAAATATATCTCGAACGTCCGCTGGTGGCATTTCGACTCCAAGGCAATTTATCATTACTAAAAGTTGTCATTCAGTGAAAGATAACTCACTAAGCAGATACTATTAGTAAAGCTAAATTCCATAAATAATAGGGCACATTTATTTCGCCTTGAATGCCGTGTTATTGGGTTCACAATGGAAATGAGTTAGTTATGCTAAAATTGTTTTATCTAAGTGTTTCGTAGCATAGCGTAATGCAAGGAATTTGAAAAATCTGGTAAATGCTGAATTAAAAGCAATTGTAAGTTCACAAAAGCAATTGCAAGTGCTAAATTAAAGAGTGTAATGGAAATGAAACCAAGATAATGTGCGTTTCTTGCATGAAAATGGTGTGCGTGAAAAATGTACAGAAAAAATTGAATATATCACTGTATTTATTGCAAATGAGGTATGCACAAAACGTTATGCATAAAAACAATAAATAATGATGTGAAAACTCCCATTCTCATAAAATTACGACTTTGCCTATAATACCAATATTTATGAATATTATTTTGTTCAATTTTACAGGATTGGGTAACTTGTTTAGTTGCTGTTTTTTATGTGTGTGTGTGTGATTAAAAATGATAATAGTATATGATAATTACATGTAATAATACTTAGAAGTCAAATCTAAACCCTATTGAACAGTAGTTCAGTAAATATTAAGTTATTACATTTATTTTATATATTTTATATCACGGTGTCGAAGCAACACCGGCGGATGTTTAAGAGTAATATAAATCCCGAACTCTCAAAAATGTTTATTTCGGTGATTACAGATCCAATAAAAATGAGATTTGTTAAACCAACTCCGAAGGGGGAGCCATGTTTCGTCAACGATAAATATATTTCCTTTCTAGAAATTCAGGTGATGTTCTTTTTGACGAAAAAGTGAATCTTATTTGAATACTTTTTGAAACATAAGAACATTAATGATAGAGTTACTTAGATAAAAATAACTTTAAAAAAAAACAATACATGTAATCATTCAATATCAAGGGTCTCAGGGGTGTTAAATTTCTCTAGAGGGCTAAAAATATAAACAATTTTCAAACAGGTATAATTATTTTAAATTTAAATTAAAAAATTCGAATCTTTTACACATTATTTATAAAGGAATGGGGTTTCAGAAAGTTATAAAATGTCTAAAATATAATCATAATTTTTAAAATTATAAGCATATGAAAATGAGGAACTTTTTTATAAGAAATATTTATTACGTTTTACGTTGCGCATGCTATTTTCTAAAATAGAAGCTTTAATTACTAGCTATAAGTTGATTTATAAACTTAAATATATCCTTATTACACTGTAGTAATATTATATTAGTAGAATAATAAATTATATTTTTTTAAAAATTAAAAAATTTACATTTTCAAATTTTTTTAAAAAAATTTCAATTTTTTCAAAGATTTTAAAATACAAAAGATATATTTTTCTTAAATGATGTAGGGTTTAAAGAGTATGGTATATTTTATAATTCTATATAGTGTTATACATCAGATGCTACTATTTTAGAAAACAGCGTGCGGAACGCAAAAATTACTTAATATTTATTACATAATTTTCATATGCTTATAAATTTTAAAATAAAGATTATATTTCAAAGATTTTGTACTTTTTTGAAGCCACAATCCCTTGTAAATAATGTGTAAGGGATTCGAATTATTTGATTTAAATGTAAAAGAATTATACCTGTTTTAAAATTGTTTAAACTTTCACCCCTCGAGAAAAAATTAACCCCATAGTGAAAAACCCAACGAAGCGGGAATTATAATGACTATCTTTTTAATAGTTTAATATTATCATTGCGATATCCTTCATATGTATGCATTATATAATATGTTGCATTATTTAATATGTAGAATTTTTAAATATATATATATATATCATTTTTAATTATTAAATTTATTCAGTTCTAAAAATTTTAAATAAGATAATGAAAACAAAATCACTTAAAAGTCAAGCATAATTAAGATTTTTAATTTTGGTCCAAAAATATTTTGTCAAATCTTTACAGATGCTTTAAAGTCACTTTTAATTTTAATTCTTGGTATAAGTTGTAAATTGCGTACAATTTTTCTTCTCGTAAATCCGTACGTAAGCAACGAAATCAGATTTGAAAAATATTTAGGAGTTTGAAAAAAATTACGTAAGGTTTTTCCATGTATTGAATCTCTACAAATGAATAATTAAACCCCCACATTAAATTCTATTTAAAAAGAAACATCCAAAAAAATTTCGTTTAATAAAATGGACAATAAAAAATGCGTTAAAAGAAATTTTGAAAATGAACGATGATAGATTATATAGAATGGATGTTTAAACAACATACAGTGAAAAAAAAATGGAGGAGATATTTTTTTATTTATTGGTAAAAGAGCTGAGTAAAATGTTATCATAGAATGAAATCGGAAAAATGTGTCTTTTGTTGGAACAGAAATCCGTCATCAATTGCAGTAAAAATGAAAAAGACAGAGAAAGATCAAGTCCCTTTCATTTTAAGATAATTTATTTTTGACTAGATAGACTATAATAGATTGAAAGCCTCAGGGTATTCTCTCGTGAAAAATAAAGCCGCACATATGAATATAACCGATGAAAATAGTCGATAATATTGATCTCATACAGTTTACATATTATTTATTAAAAGATATACACTATTTTTTTTTCTAAAACGTGAATTTACTGTCTAATCTGTTGACTGTTTATTGTCTGATTCTGTGAACTTGTTTCGCTTGAAATTCTGCAATGATTGCTTTTTAAACTATCTTAAATTCGATATTATTATATAACACATTTAACTCTTACTTATCTTTTCACACATTTCTCTTCAGAGGTATCATTCGATTATATTTCCTAGAATGGAAAATTATTTATTGCACATTTAAGATTCTAAAAGATTTAAATTATCCAAGAATAGTTTTGATTTTAAAATCCATACTTAATTTTTTAAACAAGATTAAAATAACAAAATCAACAAGTACTTTTTATTCCGGAAGATTCATTAATTTACATAAAATGTATCATTTTAAAAATTACAGAATATCAAATTCGGTTAAATACGTTTTCATTTCACTTCTTACTGTACAAATAAATTATTTAAATAATTAGTTTATTGAAAAACATAATAAAAAACTATTTATAACTTGAAAATTAACTGTCACGCAATATGTGTTACTACGAAACACTTTTCAAAAATATATTAAAAGTGTTGAAGAATTCTTGAATGAAGACTTAATCTTTATTTAGTGCTGCTATATGTTTCAATCCACATTTCAAATAGCTTTTTCAGTGAAATACGGAAAATTATTTTTTTATTATATTGCTAAGACTAAAAACCCAATTTAGTTCTTTCGTTAGAATTATTGCTTTTTCGTGAAGCACAACTGAATTTTTTACCTACATTACACCAGATTCACTAAAAGTCTTTTTAAAAAATGTATTTATAATACATACAATAATGTATCGAAAAACATTTTTTTATTTTAGTTCAGAGAAAACAGATCCTATTCCAGTTCAATTTTCGACCCATATTTTCAAAATGTTTGTGAAAATTACTCTTAACATGAACATAGATGTTAAAGAAGGTGGATTTGAAAAGGATTTTCTGTTTTTCCTTTTTCACGTATCACGTGCAACTAATGGTTTCACATGTTCTTCAGAATCATATAGATATACGGAAATGAATATATTAAAAGTAATGGCAGAAGTTTGATGTGTTCATCCAGTTAGTCATTAAGACAAAGCTTAGACGTCAGATCCGACACAACCGTATAAAATGGTATATATAATTCAAGGTTAAAATTATATGAAGAAAAAATAGCAGCAATATTTTTGTTTCACATTTATACACAGAAGTGTCCAAAAGGAAAATGTAAATAGAATTTTGCTCAAGCAAATATGAGGGTCACTCGGATATTTTTGAGATACTCCTAAGTTTTTAAAGTTACACTTACAAAGTTTTAGGAGTGTTCAAAGAAGTCCATTCCATCATCAATGCCCTTTTGTAGACGCATTTTGTACTGATTAAAAGCACTTCTTGGAATGCATGAAAACATGCCTTTATAGTCCCATCAATCTCTTCTTCTGAATGAAAACGACGTCCTCTTATGTTCTTTTTTGGGATTAATAGATAACTCAAAGTCGCACATAGCTAGATCAGGAGAATAAGGTGGATGTACTGTCACTTAAATTTGTTTTTGTTTAATAAGCTCAACTGTTAATCCGGTTTTATGGGAAAATACATTGTCATGGTGAAGCATTAGTCCGCTAACATTAACTTCTTGGAGAATTTCTGGAAGATATTTAGTGGTATACCAGTTTGCTGTTTTGTGTTCTGTCCTTCCAACTTGATGGATTTGACCAATCCCATACTTATGAAGCAAACGGCATACATTACTTTTTTCATTGCTCGTTGGCTTTTCACCATTGTTGGCGTATGATCTCCAAATACCCATATTTTGCTTTCTTGACGTGTTGGAACCTCAAAAAAAAGTATGTATGTTTCATCACCAGTTACAATTTAGAAATGATGCAGTGACCACCATCATTTAGTGATTTAAGGGTTTCTTGACTATTCCTGATTCGCTCTACTTTTTGGTGCTCGGTTACATTATGGGGAACCCAACGGCAATCTACTTTTCATATGTAATTCTTCATTAATAATTTTGTCTATGGCTGTGAATTCAATTTTAAGTTTCTTCTGTATAATTTGGCTGGTAAAGATATTATCATCCATTAACATTTTTCGTATGGTAGACACATTATCTGGGATTACTGTAGACCGCGGCCTACCTGTGTGTTGTGCATCCTCAAGAGAATTCTGAACACTACAAAATTCTTTAAATCATCTGAATACAATAGCATGACATGCAGAGTCATCACCAAATGTTAATTGCAGCCATTGAAAACATTCCTCTTGATTTAATCCAGGTATAAATCATAAAAAATCATAGCACAATAATGTTCTCGCATGAACTCTATTTCCTCTTCTGTCAAAAGTTTGTTCTACGCTAAACTACTTGAAGTAAGTCAGTACAAAATTTTCTATTGTGTTAAAATACTTTGTATTTTCAGATTAAACTGTTATTATTTTTTTTTTTGTTAATTCTCGTCTGCACGTATCTCAAAAATTTCAGAGTAACCCTCGAATATTTACAGTTTTTTTTACATAATTTTAAGAATTTCTTCGCTTAAAATTATCTCTTAACTTTTAAAATATTTACGTGAAAACGAAATTTTGTAAAATGAGAGAGCGGATTAATTTTAATGTGCAATTTTTATGCCTTTAGATATGGCCAGACTTTTAATATGAATTAGAAAAAATTAATAATTTAAAAACACTAGAGCTATTATAGTTTTCTATAAATACTTAACATAAGAGATTATATCACGATTGATTTAAAGCAACATCACAACAAATCATGTAATTTTCATATGTCAAACTCATGAAACAGCAACTTAAAATTTTGTTTAAAAGAGACAAAAAAACTTACAAGTTGTAATGCACTATACTAATATTTAGGAATTTTTAAGCACAGCAGTAGAAGCATGTTTTTCAAATTTTAATTTTTGATATTTTACTTTCTTTTCGAGCCTTAAATTGTTAAAGAATTTTTATTTAATCACATTAGTAATTCAAAAAAATACTTATAAAAGGTGTGACACAAAAAACGAGACTAAGTGTGTAGCTTGTAAAAAGAGTGGAGTTGGCAACAACTGTTTGGGTGACATCATCTAACGTATCTCCTATATTTCTGTGACCAGTCTCACCTTAATCGATCATGCCAGTTGGGAATACTGCGTCATTGTGAACATGTACAGCTGTATTCTGTCGGAAGAATGTCGAATCAACATCAAGTTTTTTGTGAAACATTAGAAATGAACCACGAAAACATTTCAAATATATACCGAGATTCTATGACGATGAAACTTTGTCTCATGCACATGTGTTTGAATTGTATAAGATGTTTTCAAGGGGAGGGTTAGTGTGGAAGATGATGAGTCTGCTGGGTGCCCAAGATCAACGATAACAGACCAAAGCATGGCACAAAAATCCTGATATGAGTCAGTTCCCACTCACATCAGTAATCAGACTGTTAATTAACAAAGCTATTTTAAAGTACTAAAAAACCTCGTGAAAAAATTAAGGAAAAAAGTCAGGATTCGTGGATTCGTGAGTGATGGAATGCAGTTGCACCCAGACAATGCATCCGTTCACATGACCTTATCTGTCAATCAGTTTCTGACCTGCAAAAGCATTACTACGATATGGCATTCTCTTTATTCACCTCATTTGGCCCCAGCAACTTTTTTTACTTCGTTCAATTAAATCTTGCGGAAAGGGAACCCATTTTGCCACAGTTGAAGAGACTCAGGCATAAACAAAAGCTACTGGGCCCTCGAAAACCTCATTCCAGAACCGGGAAAACAGCAATGGCAGCACGAATGCAGATGTGAATGCTGAAAAAAAACTACTTGAAGGTGATACTGTCAGAGAAATGATTCTGTGAGTACAATGATTTTGAACCAAAGCCCTTTTTGTGCAAATTCCGTATACACCTCAAGAGCAACATTATGACCACCCTGTCAAAACGATTTGGGACCCACCTTTTGCGTGCAACACAGCTTCAACCCACCTTGGCATGGATGCCACAAGTCCTTGGTAGATGGCCGGAGACAGATTGTACCAGATGTTTAAGCAACGGTCACGCAAATCCGAGATATTGCGAATTGGTGGTCTTTGAATTCAGAGCTGCCATCCCATGACATCCCAAATGTGTTCTATTGGATTGAGATCCGGTGAGTTAGGTGGCCAGAACATTAACTGGAATTCAGCATCATGTTCCTGGAACCACACCAACACAATTTTAGCCTTGTGACACGGGGCATTGTCCTGTTGAAACATTCCATTTCCAGCTGGAAAAACAGAGGCCATGTAAGGGTGCAACTGGTCCACAATAATATTCAGATACCCTGTAGCCTTCATGGTCTGCTCTACTACAAACACGGGTCCCAGAGACACCCAAGAGAATGTCCCCCAAAGCATAATACCGCCACAACCGGCCTGTGTATGACCTACTGTACATTGAGAAAACAACTGTTCGTCGGGAAAGACGGCGTATCCTGACACAGCTTCGCCTGTTTAAAGAAAAAACCGTGATTCATCTTACCAAGAAACTCTCTCCACTGATCCATGGACCATGATGTTCCCGGGCCCGGGGGGCGCGTTGGCGATGACGCTTGGTCAGCAAAGGCAAGAGTGGGACGTTTGCCCCCCATATCTAACAGTGTCCGCTGCTGTGCCCCATACTATTCTACTTGGCCCTGCATTGTTTTGGTTCGCTGACCCATGTCGGCTCCAGTTTTGCTTCCCTGCGAGACAGTCACCGTGCCTTTTTTTTTTGTATCATATGGACGCCCAACACCATGTCGTGTACTGGGGTTTTCACCGTCACATCCATTAGCATAAGTACTAACAACTGTAGATCGAAAACAACCCCAGTCGTAGTTTGGGGAAAAGCCGACCTTACAATCCTTTCATAAAACCCGTTTAGATTAACAGCCTTTCCCATTCCCACAAAAGGGAAAAATGATTTTTCCCGACTCTCTCTCCAGTAGCAGTTAAATACCACTTCCACACCTGATCACTTGCACGTCATCCAGGCGAGTTCATTGCAAAATGTAAGGGTGGTCATAATGTTTTGGCTCTTGAGTATATATATACCGCATAATATATACCATATTTTATAGTAAATATAACATATAATATGCTACCACCTGGTACATTTAACAGCGACTGTCTGTCGACTACTGTCAAACAGTGCAAATGAAGGGGGGTAATAAAGTTTTTAATGATTCTTCGTTCTGGGGGTGAGAGCTGGGGTTATGAAATTATGTAGTGTACATTACGTTATTCATTGCCTTAGTACTCAATTATCAATTACCATTACTTTTGTATATTTATATCGTAGGAAAATATATTTTATTAGTATTTACAAATATATATATATATTGATTTTTTATAGATCATTTTATCAGTATAGTATTTTTCCAAATTTTTTTCTTAACAACAACTCCTTTTTATGGCAATATTAGTTTCAATTTTTTAAAAAATAATTATCTACTGATCTCCGGACTGTAGAATATTTATCCTACACAGGGCCAGTTCATACTCTGATAGTTTTTTTTTCCATATATACCCGATCTACCCTAATACCAACTATACTAAACTAACTTTACTAAACTTTAGAACTAAAGCCAAATTCAAACTGAAGGACGGCTGCAATTATAATGTAATGTGTCTTCAAGAATTACAAAGTCTTACATACCAGTCTCCTTTATACACACAAACCGTTATTCCAAATCCTTTTGAAACTCACTCCTCTCGGCTACAAACTCCAAACTTATTAAACACGCATTTGCTTGGAAATCGATTGGATCATATATCAAAAGGACGTGCTAGGCATGCGTTCTTGCAAAAAAATCAGAAATAAAGAGTAACACAAAATCTCCAGTGAGATTTTATCTTTAATCAGTTGATTGCTTGCATATGTACCTTAAAATTGTAGCTTGCATATGTACCTTAGAATTGCAGCTCCTTTATCGATCTCAGATTTCTATACATATATCTTGAAGGGTTCGATTGTCTTACAGGTTGAATGGAGACGATATCGATGAGATGCCACAGAATTAATATTGTAAAAGAACATGCTTACCATGGATGTGCCGGTGGGTTCGATGCTTCTGCTATCATAAAAATCAACCACGAAAGAACCTTAAAAATAATATTTTCT
Source organism: Trichonephila inaurata madagascariensis (assembly GCA_019973955.1). Classification (NCBI taxonomy): domain Eukaryota; kingdom Metazoa; phylum Arthropoda; class Arachnida; order Araneae; family Nephilidae; genus Trichonephila; species Trichonephila inaurata. The sequence continues at coordinate 3,092 of BMAV01017010.1, read as the reverse complement.
CTGCATTCTTAGAATTGTTTGGTGTCTACTATTCGTCTTGGTCTCGAAGAAGTGCAATTTACCCTGAAAAATTTTAGAATTATCTGGAAGACCCACTAGTTTCTAAAAATTGCTTTAACTTGTAGATCACGTTCACATAACTGGAAAGGTACACTTAAACAGGTACTGTTAAGATTTCCTGCTAGCATCAAGGATATTGGAAATCCTGCATACCCGGTGTACTTTCAGATAAGTTCTAATTGTGATCGACACAATTTCATTTATAACCTAACTGTTTTCAGTAGAAATGATGTTGTCTGGAAACATATCTGGGAGTTTTATCGAGGAATTTTATTTTCTATTCTCGTCCTACTATATCATTTGATAGATTTAAATCTACTTAATAACCTTTAGATTCTTCAACATAAAATACCACAAAAATAAGCCAATTTCAGACCTCAGTCATCGTCCTTCGAAATCAGAAAGGAGTACTGTAGTGACAGGACAACCACGTGCTATTTAGATACATGACACCTCATCGGTATATAGAAATCTCGTGCACTTCGAAACTAGTAAATAATTACTCTTGGTAATCTATATCTGCAGAACCGGACGTTGTTTGATGATTCAGCCTTTTAATTCACGATTAATGAAAAAGTGAACTAAGGGTGCAAGACTGTAGGTCAATGAAGATGAGCCCGAACTGTGTCATGCTCTAAGTAATATGTGTCTACTGAAACATATCATGTACATCATAGCTTGATTTCACAATTTTTTGTTGTACAATTTCTTTCAATTTTTTTTTTTATGTTAAAGCACGTGTTTTTTTCTGCTGAACAGGATTTTCGTCCTTTTTTAAAATTTTTAGTGAGCTCCAGATTGGGGTGTTTTACCATTGCAGACCTAGTACATTCCCCGGAAACTGGTATCTCTCTTTAGTGTGGCACCATATAGGCGGATATCATCTGCCGCAGGTAATTTTAAAACCCAGTTCACTCCTAGAGCTAGGCACTCGAGCTCTGCCGATGTGAACCTGTACTAGGATTTAATTTTGCCAAGAGCAACCAAACAGACACAAGTATCTTTTACATGCCGTATACGACATGGCATGAGAATTATTCTGCATCATGAAATCTACCGACTTAGGCCGGGGTTTGAACACGCAACCGTAGCAGTAGGCTAGTGAAAACCACCACGCCATACAAGCCGGCTATTTTCTGCATTATGTAGTTTGGATCATTTTATAAGTTACTTTATTTGGTTAGGTTACTTCACAATTGGTATATGCCTTCCTTTCCATCGTAATAAAATATTTATCTTTATGTGGTACAGATTTAATAATATAAAATGTCCTGATCTAATGGACTAAAAGTTGTTAATTAAGAACAATATCCCATTGCAATTCCGGAGAAGACATGGATGTTTGTAAATGTGGCTACTAAAAATAGCCGTTGAGCCGCAAGTCCTTTCGTGTTGTTGGTGGAAAGGGAAGAGAGGTGGAAGGTCCCTGACCACCCCCCAAAATTGAGGAGGAAAACGAGCCAAATTGTACTGTCAATTGCATGGTGCTCAAAGCTACGGCTAACGACTGGCGTCACTTAGCCCTTTGCCATGATGAATTTCGTGAGCCTCTATCTGCCATTTGCCAATCGGCATCAGTGACAACAACTTCATATCCCATTGCCTCAAAGTCAATACGATGAATCAATTGTACCTTTCTCAAAATAACTTTTAATTTAATCAATTTCGCCTTTGAAAGAATTTGAAATTGAAAAAGTGGTTTAATACATATGGAGTTTATAAATTAAAAGTGAGATTTTTTTTTTTTTAAACCTTGTACATAAAACAAACAGCTTAAAACACAATTTAGAAACAAAGGAAATTAAAAACTAACAGCGATGTAACTGTATGCAGACAAAAAAAGAGAAGAACAAACTAATCGTCTGTCCGTAATTTCAAAGCGGGGTTTGATTACGGTGCAATAAATTAAATATAACAAAGGTAAAATGTTTAGAAAAATTGTGGTAACGCTCAATTAGAAAGATTCCGCAAATCAAAATCGTAAAAATAAAAGTTAGTTTCACAAATGTATAATTCAGAAATTTTTTAAAGAAAAAAACATGTTTGAAAGTTACGTAATTTATCATTCCATTTAGAAACAAAGAATACAGTGAATCGTATAAGAAAATGATGAGCAAATAATTTAAAAGAAAATTCATTCGAATTTAAAGGCTATTTAATTATATACAGTGTTTCTGAAAAACATAACAATGGGTAGTTTAGTTTTTGTTAATTGCATGTTAGACAAAAATAGATTTTTATAATAGAAAAGAGAGTTTTCCTTGCTACGTACATTTTGTAAAAAAATGTTTGTTTGTTTTTTGCATTTGTACTTCAAACTCAGCTTCAAAATGCATTAAATTTTGCCTTATTTGTTTCGCTTTGTTAATGCACTGGATTAATATAAGTTGACTCTTATAATAACTTTTTATAATAATAAAGTCTTCAAATAAAAAAAAATTAAAAATTCCTTCATTCATTTTACTTCAAAATTTACGGAAATTCATTAATTCAATTTACTACTTTTTCCCTTTTACTTTCATTCGCCCACTTTATTACTTTTTAAAGTTAAAGATGGACCAAAATGGTAAACGTATTTTTCTTTTCGCTACAGTCAAAAAATTTCTCTGGCGACACTTTTGGTGTTACTAAAATATTCTTGAAACACTTGAAAATAGATTCCCAAGATTTCTTTATTTTCTATGGAAAAAAGTGTATTCAGCAGTATATTTGCATAATTTGTTTAGCCAAGAGTAAATTCGCTTAATTCGGCGACTACGGCTACGGTACTTAGGTATTATCACAACAATAGCCAGCTCTATTAATAACTCGCCAAGTTGATAATCCCGATTTCCTATGTGTCTTCTTGTGCTGAATTGGCTACCAGGTAGTAACAAAATTTGGCAATTTATCGCTTGCATCCAGCTAAATGTTTTTAAGTTAAAAAATACATGAAACACAATTTAACGCTTATAAAACATTCAATATGAAAATTATCACATACTTTTGTCTATTTTACGACATTATTTTCTAAATGTTAGATTAAAAAAAAT
>BMAV01017008.1:54479-93355 GCA_019973955.1 Trichonephila inaurata madagascariensis | reverse complement strand
ACCACACCAACGGGAGGACGTTTGAGTTATCGACAAATTTAACGTGCATCGTTTCCCTACACGGCGGGTCTTTAGTGCTTCTGAGCTCTAACTTGTAACAAGGCCAGCCGTGATCCGATACCTTGACCACTCGGCTACCGCTATCTCACTTTGGGAAGAGCAGAAAGTTAGGAAAATGATTTTGGGTTCAAGGATAACCCTCATTACTTAAATGTGGTGGGTGAGTGAATGAATATTAACGTCGTTCGGCTACACACAAGGGCTTTTGACACAGACCTCGTAACTTTGAACCATGGTCAAGTAACGAGGTAGCACCCACTCTTTTAACTACCACACCAACGGGAGGACATTTGAGCTCTCAACAGATTTAACGTGCATCGTATCCCTACATGGCGGGTCTTCAGAGGTACTGGGCTCGAACTCACAACACGCGTCCGTTACCTCGACCAATAGGCTACCGCAGCCACTATTTTAATGGAGATAAAATGTATATTCAAGTTTCATCCACAAAACTCAAAATATTAATTTTAAGTACAACGTTATTAAGCAGTTAATTGCATAAATTTTAATAAAGAATGTAAAAAATTAAATTATTTAAACATTAATATGTTTCAATTCCGTAAGACTGGAAGTTTTTAAGCGTAAAGCGAAAGCAAGTTAAAAGTTCTGAAGTAAACCATGACGAATTTGTATAATTTTTTCCGTCTTTCTTAAAATAATTATATAATTTTGTTTCATACAGGTCTAAATACTATATTAATCATATTTTATGAGGTAAAGAATATTATGCATGCTTTTTAAAATGGTGGTCCTCAGATCCTCTATGAATATTTCTATTTTGGTAAAAATGCAATCAATGTAATAGGTACAAAATGTTTATAAGTTACTGAAGTATATTGTTTTGTTTATTTTGCTTAATTGTTTTAAAATATAATTTAGAATAATTCTACGTTAATCAACATTATTATATACTTTATATTTTTATTTTTCTCATATCAAACATTGTTTTTTTTTAATTTATTGCTATGTTTCTCTTGCAACTCTCTATATAAAACATTTATCGTAAACTTCTGAAAAAATCAAATTTTACGATTTTAAATATATGTTTTTTAAATTTGTCCGTAATATTTTCTTAATTAGGATCTCAAAAATATGTTTTAAAAAAGGGAAAATAAAAGTTACATACTTCATTCTTCTTACTAAAAAAAATTCGTATATATAGAACATAACTTTTTAAACATATGTAACTGCTCTACCAAGTATCTTCTTTAAAATTTTAAACTGTCTCGAAAGTTATCATCCAAATAGCATGCTAAACTTTTTTAAACTTAGAAGTTTCGAAAAATATGATACGTCTCCAGTTAAAATGCAGTGAAATAAAGAATATGACAAACATGTATAATTTATTTGCCAGAACCATTTATCTTTCTTAAAATAAAGAAAGCAAGCCTTTCAGCAAAACTTTAAATGCGACATGAGTCTTGGCAAGTTGCACAGAATTATGAAGTCAATGTCAAAATTGTTTAATGTTCAGCAGTATGCCGTTAAATGTTGATTTATTCGATGATGTTTCTTTGCTTCATTTGGACTTTCTGCTTGAATAACTTAAGGTATCCGAATACATTCGGAACCGTGATTTTGCAAAAGCGTGTAAATGGATAATATTTATGATATTTAGCATAACTTATATTAGAAAATGTATATAAAATTGGGTTAAGAATAGTATTACAGTAAAAAATTATTTAAGTACAATATTTTGACAAAAAATTAACTTAGAATAACCTTTTTTCCAAATGCTCTCCTTTTGTAAAAAATGCTTCCATTGTATTAATATTTTGCCTGTATATAGCTCAGATCTCTGTACAGAGGCTCAATTAGAATTTTTGAGACGCATAACTTCGAAGTCGGTTTATCCATGTCTTACGAAAACAGAGGGGAGAAATTTTAAGAAAATACGCCGATAATTATTTCAAATAGTTGTAACTCTGAAAATAATGTGAATTTTTCAAAACTCATAGTTGAGCCTCTGAACAGAAGTCTGAGCTATATACAAGCAAAATATTAATACAATAGAAGCAATTTTTGCAAAATAAGAACATTTGGAAAAAGGTTATTCTTTGCCAAAAATTGTATTTAAATAATTTTTTTTATCATAATGTCCTTAGAACAATTTTATACATGTATTCTAATCTAAGTGACACTAAATATCATGAAAATGATCGATTTATGCGTTTTTTTAAAATCATGGTTCCGAACGCAGTCGGATACCTTAAAAATGCAATTTCTTTTTCCTTTGTAGAATAAAGGCTGGTTTAAAATCAAGTGCTATGATAAGAGAATATTGAAACTGAATAATATTTAAAAAAAAATGTAGTTGAAGTTGATACAAAGTCATGCTTAGATTTAGATAACGAAATAAATTCATTTCGATAAACAGCACCAAAATTCAACACGAAGTAGCAATTAAAATATATTAAATTCCCAAATAGTATTGGTTTATGCAATTGTTCACACGATTAAAAAAAATACTTTCTTTGATTGATTATTTGTTGTTGTTTTTCCTGTTCATTTACTGATAATTCTTCACTTACTAATAATTAAACTTAATTCAGCATGTTTATTTTGTCCTAGTTATCAAAATTTACAAATATTAAGAAACTTCGAAACGCAATTAGAATAATTAAAAATCCTTACACAAATTTCTTAGAAGTTAAAATTTTAATTATTATATATATTAGAGCAGTTTACTTTGCAAGAAATATAAACATTGCAAGCTGTGAAATCAGGTTTTTCTTTAGATTTTGAAATATTTGTAGACGTAGAAATATTTCTAAAACCTAAATATTTCATCCCAACTCAATGCAATTCCATACAATAGGTATCACTACTGAAATTTTATTCAAGGTCATACACCCACTCATAATTTTTTAAATTATCATATTTGCTATTAAATATATAATATATCTAAGAAGGAAAGTTGCCGGCGTGTTATATAAAAGAGAACTGAACTAAACTCAGTATCGCAACAGTCCATGAGGGCCAAGGTCTCCTGTGCCAATCTCAGTTTACTTGAACATAGGCACTGCATATGCAAATTTTTTATCAAGTGGTCAGTCTGACGCAAAACTCTCAGTGTTCAGTTCCCAAACAAGCTTGGTATTCATTTATCGACCCTTCTTAAAGGATGAAAGGCTAAGGCGTCCTTGCTCAGCCTGGGATTTGAACCTCGGACGTGTGGCATGGAAGTGCGTTACACCACCACTCAGCTACTGGGCTTCTATATAAAAGAGAGGCTTGGTAAGAACCTACTAAAAACAGAATAATTATCATAATAAAAATAAATATTCCTTAGAGATCAAGCAATTTTGTACTAAGTACTTTTGACAAATAAAATGTTTTGAACCTTATTTCTATAAAACAGCTTCAGCCTTTAATTCAAACAGATATTTTTCTTATGCTCTCATTTTTTATTTGTTCATATTGTCCTGAATGATAAATGTGCTGTTTTTTTCGAATGGAAATGATGAATGGCGTTACATAAAAAAGTAGTAACTACTCTTTTAAAAATTTATACCTAAAAAAAGCACACAATGCATTTAATATAAAATCTACTGATGAGGGGTCGCTTAGGATTAAATTAAAGTTTCTTTTTCCACACATAAATGCAACAAATTTTCATAGTAATATTTGAAAGAAACAACTTATTTGCTCAATCATTTTTAACCAAAAAAAGGAATTTTTTTATTATACTGAAGTGATGATTATGTATAAGGCAGTGCTTCTCAAACTTTCAATATTTTCATTGACCCCCACTTCATACAATGACAAAGTATTGAATTCAATAATAATAAAATATTTTTACACTAAAACTACAATCCGAATTTAATATCTTGAGTGTCACCGGTGTAAATAAATGTCTCACTCAGCTAATCCGTTAATTGCCCTGCACGTATATATACGTCTCTTCGCAGTACGATCTTTTCTGAGGACTACTATCCATAAAATTACTTCGAAGGCTTTGGAGTTGAATAAAATGACCGGAACATTGCTTGCGAAGAATTTACTTATTTTGGAGAATTTGCTTATTCATTCTCCCTCCCCCCAATACACCACATACGCGCGCTTACGTGAAAAAATGGTGGTATTGAGAAGCGAATCGCGTAACTCTTATTCGGCAGTTTTAAGGGATTAATTATAAACCTTACAAATTATCAAGATACATGTTAAATTTTGTATATAAGTTTATATATGACAAGCCCATGGAGTCACTGGTAATTATTAAACTTGTTCTTAACTTAGAGTTGTCAAATTAGTTGTCAAATACATTGTGCAGTACTGTTATAGATTTATGTATATTATATCAGTGAAAATTGTATTTTTTTATTACGTCCCAATGTATTTTGTTTGTTTACCTTCACTAAATTAATAGTTCCTTAAAATAACCTTTTGCTTTCGACTTTCAATATACTCGTACTCTTCTCCTAGAGTTATCACGCTCCCCCCCCCCCCCCGGGGGGGGCGCACCCTACAGATTGAGAAGCGTTGGCTTAGGAGTAATACATCAAAAACACTGATTGCGAATTGCGATTCTGATGGATCGTTAAGTAGAAATATCGAACTTTACAGCCCCTCCCCCTGTGTAAATCCAACAATTCTGCTATCCCTGCAATCGAGGAAATATTTCTTTCCAGGGTGCAACCATTTACGCAAGTTCATAAACGGGAACTTGAAAAATCCTATTTCCTCTACTGACAGCATTTGCCAATAAACTCTAGGTTTTATAGCTCTACAACTACAGCAGATTTTTCAAGCGAACAAATGGTTTTTGTATATCGATAAGAAATTTTTCCTCCTCTTTTCTCTCTTGTTGAGAAAGCCATGAAATATATTTACTGTGTCAAATCTTGCTACTCGATATTTCTCATGTTATGAGTTTTGTCTTAAGAATTCTTACTTTGCTGAAGTATTGAATTCTAGTGATGTGTGATATGTTTTTTAAAAGTAATGCAATTTATTATCTAGATTTTTTTGTTGTTTACAAAGAGGCAACAAACAAATTTAATTTATACGTTTAAAATGTTGAATACTTCGATAGTCTAACGAAATTGAAATTATACTTACCGTGTAATCCGGTGTATAACATGTACTTTTAACACAAACAATTAGATCGAAATTTACGGGTGCACGTTAAACTTCAGATATAAAAATGATAGCTTTAAAAATATGAAAAGAGATGATCATAAATTAATATATTAGACTACTTGTATCGAAATACTGTTTATTAAAAAAAGAAATAACATATTTTATGAACATAAAGGATTGTAGTTTTAGAAGTGTACATTTTTTTTTTCTAACGCTTAGAATAACACCTCGAATAAATTACTTCAAATTTTAGAGCATTGAACACCTACATTTCTGGTTGCTTCATAAAAAAGTATGTTTGTGTTGTACGGCAAATATACATAAAAATAAAAAGACGTAGCTTCAAAGTGTAGGGGCGCGTTATACGTCGAATCTATTGTTGTATGGATTAAACTAAATAGTTGTAAAGATTACATTATTTTAAATGGGCGTTTCTCGAATACTTAATATTATTTAAATATGAAGAATCATTTTATATGGAAATTATATATATATATCTTATAATACAAATTGTGTGAAACCAAGTATTTATCTCTGAATTTCTATAAACCATTAAATAAAAAGAATTGAACCCAAGCAATTATCTCGAATAATATTAAACAATTATACGATATTTCAAGAATCAAATAATAAAAATTAATTTAATGTATTCACTTTAGACACATATACCAAAGAAAGTGCATTAATAATGTCATGTATATTGAGTAGCTATTTTGAAATATAAACTTGTATGCAGAAATACGTTAGTCTCCTCTTCTGAATGTAAATGTTCCCAAACTTTGTTCGCATTACAATTATAAATTCTAAGCCCTCTATTAACTGAAAAATCTATTATCAAAAGGAAAGAAGTTAAGGGGAAAAAGAATGACATATATCAGAGGAGGATGATTATAGCGACCCACGGGCCACATACGGCCAGCTAATTTGACTGGTTATTCGATCCGCTTAAACTAGGGATGGCGATCTGAGATCGATTAATCGAAAAATCGATTTCTAGGGCCAAACAATCGATTTCTAAGAGATTTCTTTTCGATATTTCATCCTGGAAAATCGACAGTCGATTTTTTTCTCGTTTGGGTAAAAACCATAAGAATCGAAGAATTTAAACACTATTTATCGCAGGCAGTTGTGCACCTGAAGTATGATCCTATACTTTACTGGCAAGAACAAAAAAAAACTGTATTTATCATCACGTTCACTCAATAGCAATGATCTATATGAGTATCGTGGAATCATCTGTTCCTTGTGAGCACTTTTTTTAAAAAATTTTTTTTATTGCCGGCAACATCGAAAGTGATGAGCGGAACCACTTGGATCCCAGTAGACTTCAGAGACTGTTGATTTTAAGAAGTTTAGATAATAAGCAATGAGAACTATAAGCGACATTATCTATTTTCTAAGCTTTTTAATGCAACAAATACATTTAGAAAATAAATGTCTTCTTTTTTTCCTCATACTTTGATATGGTAATAAAAATAATTGTAATTGTTGAATTCCCTAAACTGAAAACTCAACTTATTTTACTGATAAAAGGTCGTTTATAATGGTATTTTTCTTGTTTTTCATAAAACGGATTTATATTTACATCATAAATGCAGACTTGAAAGAAAAATCGATTTTTACAAATTGATCTTTTAGATCTCGATTTTTTTGTGAATCGATTCATCAGGTTACAATTTGAATCGATTTAAAAATCAATCTTTTTCAGAAAGAATCGCCATCCCTAGCTTAAACACTCAGAAAATCAAATTTGAATCGAGGTTTCTTTCCCATGCGATGTCATTGATTCGACTTTTATATATATTTTTTTCACTACTAGGAGAACAAAATTCTTGAATGTGTTTCTACTAAGAGATTATCTGCAGAGTTTGGAGGACGAGATTACAAAAAGATTTCAGATTTTAAGAAAATTGAGCCTAAATTCAATTTGCTAATATTGATACAGCTTGAGGATCTACAGCTAGAACTTGTTGATTGGAAGTCAGATCACAGTGTGAAGAAAATGTTTAATGCTATGATATTGATTTTTAGCGGGGTAAATTATTAAAAATAGGGATGTCTGGTCCCTCTTTTTTATAGATAAAAGCTGTTGCTTATTTATATTAAACGAGAATATTACCTGAAAGTGTGATATTTGTAAATATATTTGATGATACCAAGTATGGAAGTATTAAAAACAGGTTCTTTGGAGCGTGATTGCGATTTTCAAAGTATATGTAACTCGCTGTCGAAACGATTTCTGCAAAAAAAAAATCGGTTTAAACAAATATTAAATCATTGATGCATATATATAAATAAAAAAAAATAGTAAATCGTTTTTTCTGAACATGTTTCGGATGTTTGGAAAAAAAAGTAATACATTTCTATTGTTATTCTTCTTTTCAAATAAAGGCTTAAGGAAAAATACAAATTCATGAAGTGGATTAAAAATATTCTATCTTTTATAAATTGCATATATTATTCCGGTAGCATTATTTGGTGTCATTTCCCATAGATATAGAGAACTGTTATTTAGAGGACTGCCGCATAGAAACCCTCCTTCACTTTGTTTTTGTTGTTCTTGTTCGAAAGGTCGAATTTTTTATTTTGGAGCTACGATAACTTGTTTTATCTTATTTGTTCTTATGTTTTACAAATGTTTAATAAATAAGTTCTTCACTATAGCTTTGATACATCCATAAACATTCAACCTGAAATATTTGGAAGTCATTTAGTTGGATCTAGGATTAGGGCATTATCGACACAATTTTAAATACTATTTGTTCATTTCATCGCAATATTGCTTATGCGTTCTATCAGCATGACACGACCACATACAGTTTTAAAAATGAAATTTTAAGCATGTTTTCTTGAAAATAACCTTTTGACTTGTTTGGATAGGATAAGAACATCTACTTTATTTTTCTGACAAAATAATCGAAGCTTTAATTGCTTACAAGCTGCTTCTTTACGTAAGTTTATGTTCCCAAATAACTTCTTTTGTAAGCTTTCTTAACATATGCTAGGATAAAGGATAGTGCCAAGGACTGCAAGTGTCATTGCTTACTTAAGCCCGATCATATAATGGCTCGTTCCTAATATTTTCTCTCAAAAACAAGCATTCCATCCTTTTGATTTACAGAAGAAAGAAAAATTAGCCCCAATGACAAATTAAAACCAGCCTTTTTGCTGTTTTCCTCAAGTGTGTCTCGAAGATTAGCGCAACTTACTTGAACAACTAAAACTTCAACTCCATTTTCGGATGTTCCAACGACTGTGGAAGCACAATGCTTTAGACATCAGCATTCTTTCTAAGTCGTCCTACTGGCAAGAGAAGGGTTGGATCCGGACTTACTTATTTATTACTTCGCGTTTACGTAATAACAGCTCTTTAAAGGCTGGCAACATACACACCGATGTCTACTTATCTTTGTTTTCTTGCTCTTCGTCTAACATTAGTCTGCTCGCATTTAAAAGACATGTCCATTTGTTTATCCAGTTAGATTTGCATGTTATAAATATTTAATAAAACTTTGATTTATCCATATACACGCAAACTACACTATTCAGAAATCCGAAATTTCATCACTCAGCATTGCTATTCATAGTTAGGGTATCAAAAATTAGCATTAAACCCTCTGGAATTTCCTCACCGTACTTTTTATATGTAAAGTTGTTTCAGGTTTATATTTTCCTTATTAAGTTAGGGTTTTGATACGAGAAAAGAGGAAATATTTAAATGTGCTGTTTTAGTACATTTTCTTTTGTTTCATTCGAATCAAGAATGACATTCTGAAATTTTCTAAAAGCACTTGGCATTGCCAATTGCTAAAAATAAAAATCTTTATTTTTAAGTACCTTTTAATGCGAATTAGAAAAATTAAAAATTATCGATAATTCTTCAGATGAAGATATCCGACTACGTTTTGAAAAAAGGTGCATAAATGGATAATTTTCATTATATTTAGTGTCACTTAGAATAGAGAATACATGTATAAAACTGTTTTAAGGACATTTTAACAAAAGAAATTATTTCAATACACTATTTCGACAAAAAATTAACTTAGAATAACCTTTTTCAAAATGTTCTCCTTTTGTGAAACATTATTCTACTATAATAATATTTTGCCTGTATATAGCTCAGACCTCTGTAAAGAGGCTCAACTATGATTTTTGAAAAATTCACATTATTTTCAGAGTTAGAACCATTTGAAAGAATTATCGGCATTTTTTTCTTAAAATTTGTCCCCTCTGTTGTCGTAAAACATGGATAAACCCACTTCTAAGTTATATATTTCAAAAACTCTAGTTGAGCCTCTGTACAGACGTCTGAGCTGTATACAGGCAAAATATTATTATAATAGAAGCATTTTTCACAAAAGGAGAACATTTTGAAAATGGGTCATTCTATGTTCATTTTTTGTCAAAATATTGTACTTAAATAAATTTTTATTGTAATGCTATTCTTAAAACAATTTTATATACATTTTCTAATCTAAGTAACCCTAAATATCATAAATATTATCCATTTATACGCTTTTGCAAAATCGCGGTTCAGAAAGTAGTCGGATACCTTAACAGTTTTTGGAAATCTCATAATATTATAAACAACGTGAGTTATGTAAATTATATTCTCTTTAATACTTGACAGAAAAAATGAACAGAAAATGAGATCCATAAATCAAATTTATAAAGCAAAACGTCTGCATATGTCTCTAAATCAGGGGTGGCCAACCTGTGGCAGGGCAGAGTTCAAACAGTGGCACGCGGAAACTTTTTGAAAAATTAAAACATTTGAAAATTTTTTTTTTAAAGTAACACTTTTTTCACAGTTTTATGGAAAGGCGATTGTTTCAAACTCCAAAATAATCGGAAAATATACTTTGAAATACACTTAATTACCGTAAAATCTGGCGTATAACGCGCACCTATGCTTTCATGTTGAATTTTTTTTAATTTTTAGGTAGATCCACCGTGTAACGTGCACTCCCTTTTTTATGAAGAAATCTGACATATTAGTATACATTGCTTTTATGTTTTGACGTCATTTATTCGAGGTATTATCCCAGACTTTTGAAAAAATAGCTTTTTTCTAGAGCTACAACTCTTTTAGTTCATACGGCAAGTCTCTCTCTCTCTCATTTCTTTTAAATAAACAGTATTTTGATACATATAAAAGTAAAAAAAAAATTACGCTCATCTCTTTTGTTATTTTTAAAGCTATCGTTTTTATACCCGGCGTATAACGCGCACCCTTAAATTTCGACCTTATTTTTTTGCTAAAAGTGCGCGTTATACGCCGGATTTTACGGTAATTGAATTGCAATGGAAAATCATCGTATAATGAATACTCTTTATTGTTGTTTGCGCTGGCTTTCTAAAGGAAATGTAGTCGTGAACTTTGGAAGTTGAGGGAACGTGTTTTAAAATACATGGAAGAAAATAATGAACTACCTATTGAGTGCTTGCTACTCAAGAATAAACATTGGATATGGCAGTTTTCTTTTTTTATTGATAGTATGGACATTTAAATAATTTACATTTTAGATTACAGAGAAAGACTATATTTTTGTTTTCTAACCTAGTTGGTCATATATCTTCTTTTGTAAACAAACGTTTTTTTTTTTGTCATGATTTTGGTGAAAAAAAAAGATTAACGCATTTTATGTTATTGCATGGATTATCTACTAAAATTATAAAATTTCCGACCTGTGATATAAATTTAAAAATTTTAAGTACATTTTAGAGGATACATCCAGTGCTAGGTTTAAGGATTTTCCAGACGATAAAAAGTTATCTATTCATAAATCCTTTTTTTTTTTTTTCAGTTTCTCTGCAAGACGTTAATTTTTACTCAACTGAAATCTAAATCGGAAATATATTGACCTACAGCACCATACTACTCTGAAATGAAAGTATAAGAACCATAATTCAACTGCAAGAAAACTGAATGGTATTGATTATTTGAAATTCGTAAAAACAAACAATTTTCCAAAGTTACACGATTTGGTTGCAAGATATTGTTGAAAGTTTGGATCAGTAAGTTAATGAAAAAATGTTTTCTATTAAGAACATAATAAAATCAAAATATCGCCAAAAATTAATTGATTTTCACTTAAAACAACCTAATTTTTTAGCAAAGATTTAATTTTTTAAGAACTATTCCTAATAGATAATTTTTTTTAAAAAATAAAATTACAAATTCAAAATTCAAAATTCCCACTAAGCAAATGCTGACTGTTTAATATTTATTTAGAATTAAGTGTTCAGGTTACTTCTTTTTCTTTTATATCTAAGCTAACTGATTGTTGAATCTGTAAAATTCATTGAGTGATTGATTTTACGACCCGTTAAAAAGTTGATTAATAAAAAAAGCCTGAGGGTTAGAACTTTTTTCTTATGGATTAAATTATTTCTTAATTTCACTACTTTGACTTGTATAAAAAAATGTGCTATCTGTGTAAAAATCCCATAACAAGCCTAAAAGTAACACTTTTTCAACTTTGTATGTTTTTTTCCTTGTTGGAAGAGTAAAAAGTGGCATGCTTAATTATTTCTTATCAACTAGTAGCACTCTTCCAAAAAACGTTAGCCAACCCTGCTCTAAAGATTTTATACTTTGCACTTTTGTACACCATTTGCATCTAAAGAATGTATACTAAAACAATAAAATACTTCGTGTTTATACATATTCTAATTCAATTTAAGGAAAATTAAAGTTAGATTAGATTCGACGTAATGCGCATTATTTTTCGCTATCAACTGTTTATATTGTTACAAATTTTGTATAAAATACTGTGAATAATTTGTAATTGGATGTGTAATGCATTAAATTACTCTCTGTTATATTTATTTTATTTTAAATTTGTAATATTCGCAAGCAACGTCGTACCTTTCGTTATAATGGTCATTCAATGGGAACTTGGTTATAGAGCCAAGTTGGCATCATTTTTGGCGACCCAGTTGGGACCTTGTGGATTCTTCTAAAAATAAGTGGAAAAATCTACTAATTTCAAAATATATGACTCAAGCAAATATTTCTGGAAGTCTCTATCTTGATATAAATAGAGAGATGCTTGCCGAAACGAGTTAGTCTTGTTTCAACCAACGATTAGTGAGTTAGTGAGTATTATTTGACTAGCAATTAGTATACTTGCTTTGACCGTGATTACCGATTAGCTCAGACGAAAGTTGCTTGTGAATAATCTTTTACATACGTATATTTTAGACACTGGTGATTGTATCTGAGTGCTGTTGAAAGTGTGAAAACCTTCTAAGATTTATTCTGCTAATATTGCTGCTGAATCCTGCATTTCAAGGATTGGATTTTCGACAATAAATTCTCATCGCTCTTAAAGAACTGTCTTGTTCTTTGCGACTGATGTGCATAAAATCCTCGAACCCCGACCAACGTAACAATGTAATATTTTATTAATTTCATAGTATTAAAAGGCACCCTTATAAATGGAAATTCCAAAATTATAATTAAAATTTTCAGAAAATCGTTAAAAAATTCTTTTTCATCTCGCGTGTGTAATTTGTTTCGCTTTGCTGAATGCAATTCAATAAAATGGAAAAATAAAAAGCATTACACCTACAATTTTTGCAACAATTCATAAGAAAAACAAATTTTTCATAAACACACACACACAGAATTAAAACCATACTTTAAACCGACCCTTAAAAGAAATGTTCAACTCTTGCATAGCATTAACTATTTTAGCTCGAACCCTATAACCCTTTAACGTTCAGTGGTTTCACACCGAAACCACACATTAAACAGTTTTAAAAAAATAAAATTTAATTTTTTTTTATCCCAATAAGTGTTGTTTTCAAATTTTTGGTGTTTTTCCTATCAATAGATACAACATTATAGATATATTTAACTATTGAGACCTTTTGAAATAGAAAAATATTGACGTCTCTTTAACTTTGGTAAATTCCCTTAGCTTTAAAAAATATTAAAAAAATAATTATTTTAAATTATAGCATGAGCTTTTACTCTACTTTTTTCTAATTATTAATTACAACTTTCAGTCATTTTGATAAGTAAAAAGAAAAGCAGAAAAATGAAATTAAAATCTGTGGTTTCACTCCGAAACCACAAAATCCAGTAAGAGACGGTAATCTCCAGGAACGGGTCACTTTCATATTCTTCGTAACCTGTCATTGTCAAAGCCACCCATTTGCACACACCCCCTCCGACCTTAATCGTATTCCATGCGTACGTGTGAATAATTTTCCGGCACTTCGGCTCTCTCCGACATGGGCTTGCATCCAACATCTGGAAGCTATAATTCCTAATTTGACATTTTCACTGAGTTTGCTTCTGAGATTATCATTGGCACCAGTACATTTCTATTTAAATTGGCTACGTCAATAGGATAGGGGGGGGAGGACTCAACACAAAGGGGTTATAACTCGTAGTTTCCATCCTATATATCAGGGATGGCGAACCAGTGGCACGCGTACCATCAATGGCATGCATCACAATATTTTGGGCACTCCAGCAATCAAAATGATTTGCATTTTATTTCGAAATAACAAGATTCACTATGAAGTATTACGAACAAACGCGGCTGGTAGGACACTCGTTTGTTATTTCCCTACCTTAGTTACGTCGTGGACTACATTTGCTTAAGATGTAAAATTTGTCTACGCATAACATAGTCAATTTTGTTGAAACTATTGTAGTTTAAAGTTTATTTGTGTTATATTTACGATTTTTAACTGTTATTTAACATGGCTAGTTCAACAAAAGAACAAAAAGTGCAAAATAACAAAGAGTTTCAAACTTGGTGTATATAGAAACATGGCATTATTAGTAAAGGCAACAAAGCGGTGTGTGTTTTATGTTCTGTAACAGTGGTATGCAGAACATCGTCCGTAAAATGGTATTTTGAAGCAAATCACAAATCCTCTTGTCAAAAAAGTGAACCACAGCAAAAATAATTAATTGTTTAGAAACCATTTGAAGGATGACTCCTACTCAACATGTGTGTGTCCATTCTACTAAAAACAACATCTTACAATCTTAATATAAGTTATTTATCATCCAATCAGCAACAACAGAAGTCACACTAATGTTCCTTTAATATAAATTAAGCGTATAACTAAAAGATTTACAACTATACAGTGCAAAAAGGTATTTTTTCGTATTAAAAAGCGAGTTTGACCACTTACTGAAAGTCAAAATTATTTGAGGGCACGTCTATACCTCATTAAGCACTTTTTCAGAAAAAACGGCACGTTGATACATAAAGGTTCGCCATCCCTGCTATATATCGTTTGAACTAACAGGTGTCAGTTAGTCGCGAAGAGAGAATAAGCAGTAGCTAATTCAAAAACATTCTCCGAGACAGTTCGCACGTGTATTGTCAAAAGCATAAGGGACACACCATAGGTGCCTTTTATGGAGACACAATGGTCCATTTGGTCAAGTAACTACATACGTCAATCTTCACATGTATAGATGGAGTGAGTTCTGCTAATGAGCAGACGTTACAATATTTTAGGGCTATGAGCTCAGAGACAAATTTTCCTTAGGCATTTTGTATTTGGGCTGTTCTCAGAGAAGACAGAAATATCAATCCAGTGTTTTCTTTCATTTCTTAATATTGGTGATAAGATATTTTAAGTACTTCTTCGTGTAATCTCCGGTAATTTTTTTTAAATGCCAAGAAAAGGATTAACCATTCTAGAAGCTCTGGAAGTATTTCACAGCTTACCTTCTGATATTGAATCCAATGAGTCATCGCTCAGTGAAGCAGAGGATGTTATGACTGCAAAATTATCTTCAAATGAAAATACCGATATTGATGAGGAAAAAGATGACATAAGTGTGCCAGAACCATCCCGTATATCTAAGGGCACTTGAAAAAATAAAGCGTCTGTAAAGATCCGAAATGTCCCTTTTACTAAACACTGTGGGCCCTCAGATGAAATAGCATCCCTTCAAGAACCTTCACCGATTTCAATTTTTTTGACGATATTTTCTAACAGTTTTATAGAAACTATTGTATACCAAACGAATTTATATGCTACACAAAAACGCAATGCGTTCACTCCTGTTACTGCATAGGATATAGTATGTGTTTTAGCTATAAATATAGTGATGAGGATAAAACAATTGCCCAGCTATAGAGATTTTTGGTCAACAAATGAAGTTTTATACGATATATTTGTTTCAGGATTGATGCCAGTTAGAAAATTCATTTGGATTTTAGGGCACATTCATTCGAATGATAACAACATAATGCCCAAGAAATCAGAAAAGAATTTTGATAAACTGGACTAAATGCATCCACTCCTTGATCACTTATCAGAAATGTTTTTCAAAGTTTTCAAACCCGGACAAAAACAGGCAATTGATGAAAGTATGATCAAGTTCAAAGGCTGATCATCCTTGAAACAATATATGCGAAAGAAACCCATCAAAAGAGGCTACAAAGTTTGGATGAGATGTGATTCAAGGGGATTTGTATGCGAATTTCAAATTTACACAGGAAAAACCGAAGAAGTTGAAAGAAATCTGGGAGAACGTGTTATAAGAAATTTGAGTCAAAAATTATTAAGCAAAAATCATGTGCTCTTTTTTGATAATTATTTCACTTCTTACGATTTGTTAAAACATCTAGAGACTCAAAATATCACAGCATGTGGGATGGTGAATATGTCTAGAAAGCACTTACCAAAAAATTTATTAGAGGACAAAAAAAATGAAACGAGGAGACTTTGACTGGAGTGTTAGCAATGATGAGATTACTTGCATCAAGTGGAAGGACAAGAGAATATATATAGTACATATTCTTACAACATTAGATGAAGCCACAAAATCTTGTGAAATTGAACGGAAAGAAAAAGATGGGGAAAAATTAAAAGAGCATACCCGAAAGCAGTTATAGACTAGAATAAGAATAGGGGTTATGTCTACCATTTTGACCAACTCAAATCTATGTACGAAATGAACAGAAAATCAAAAAAATGGTGGCATCGTATATTTTTTAATTTTTTTGATATGACAATCGTCAATTCATGCATTCTTTTGTCTCTGATGCACGGTAAGAAAACCCAACACTATAACAATTTGAAAAGTTTTCAGTTAGATTTAATAACACAGGCCTTGTTTCAATAGGACATAAAAAATTTCCTGAAAAACGGTTTGCGTCAAATTCTTAATCTGGACCCATGAAACTGAAATTCAGGAAACATATTCTGAAAAGGAAAGATATAAAAACATAAAAATGCTGGCCACATTCTAGCCAAATGCAAATCCAGAAAATGTGCTTATTGCAGTACCATAGCGAAACCTCATAGAACGAAATGGATGTGCTCTAACTGTGATGTCGGATTATGCATGATAGCAAAAAATAATGATAATGTGACACGTTTAAAAAAATTTCACAAGGACTGGAAATGATATCCTTTTTAAATTTGCTACATATATAACATTTTTAATTATAAATTTGCATTTAATTTCTTTTAATGATTAATTTGTGCTGTGAGTATGTATCAAGCTGTCTAACAATTATATATATGTATGTATTATTTTTAGTATGTAATGCAAAATTTATGTAATTTTATGTCCAAATTTGTATTAAAATTATAAAAGTGCAGAAAATTTTAAAAAAATAATTAAAAACTTATAAAATTATTTTTTTAACTAATTCCTTTAAAATATAAAAGTTTTAAGGCCTTAAAATATTAGATTTCTTTTTCTAAATAGCCTTTTGGATTGGTTAGTTTGAATAGGAAAAATGGACCGCTACTGTTCATTGGTTTCACCTTGAAACCGCAAATTTCTCGAAATTGAAAAATGCTAAAAATTTATTTCTTTGTATATTTATGTGATCATCATCATGTCTAATAGTCATTTTTGAAGTTATTTTGTTAATTTTTCAAAGGGAATATGTAGTGAACTTTAAAAGGAATATATATATTTCTTTCTCAAATGTACTAGAATATTCAGCTGATATAGTTTTCCTTAGATCATAAATAGCGAATTTCTTGAAGGATTTCGCATTGAACCGTAAAGCTGAAAATCAAACGCAGCTTTCACCTTGGGAATTTTCTAGTGAATGGAGCCTTATTGAAAAGAATTCCTAATTAGAAAACACGGTTTGGGACAAAGTTGCAAGCAATTGCATTGCTCGAATATTCTTGTTTTCATCCAAACGTTTGGCATGTTCTTTTCTAAACCTTATGTATAGAACATTGAATGATGTTTGAACGTTTGTCTTAAGTTTTGAAATAGAATTTTAACAACGCAAATAACTGAGAAATATTTATTGCAAAGTTCTCAATAAAATCAAATGTGCTGTCCTCATTATCTTTTTCTTTCAATTATAACTTATTACCATCGTTTTTATAGGAACATGGTTTCGTTTAAAAGTTAATATTAAATACCGTAAAATCCGGTGTATAACCAGCACTTTTAACACAAAAAATGATAACGAAATTTAAGGATGCGCGTTAAACCCCGGATATAAAAATGAGAGCTTTAAAAATAAGAAAACGATGAACATAGAAAAACAATTAGACTTCTACGCTCTTCGAAATACTGTTTATTTAAAAGAAATGGCATTCCTTATCAACCTAAAAGGTTTTGGCTCTAAAAGTACGCTATATTTTTTCTTAATCTTGCATTAATACCTCGAATAAATAACTTCAAAACATAAAAACATTGTGCACGTATATTTCGGGTTTCTTTTCACAAAAGGAAGTGCACATTATACAGAGAATATACATGAAAATAAAAAAATTGCAACTTGAAAGTACAGGGGCGCATTATACGGCGGTTCGCGTTATACGCCGGATTTTAAGGTATATGTTTAATATCATGCTAAGTAACTATTTGCTTAATAATGTAATATACTATTAGTTATCATTTTAATGAAATTAATTCAAAGTTTCTCATGCTAATTTAAATAATTATATGAATAGCAACATTGAATAACATCTTATGTAAAGAAATAAGTTATTTGTTAGATAAAAATAAATATATAAAAGAATTACTTTTCCGATTTCATTTAGGCTAAGTATCCAAATATTAGATATATATATATATTTTTCTTATGTATTGCTGACACAATGAAAGGAAATCTCGCTAACATATGTATATATGAAACGTATGTTTGTTCTTTAACTAGTATTTGCAAAAACCTTAACAGAAGAAATGTTTAAATTTTGTATATATAAATGTAAGAAAAATATATTCATTTATAGAAATAAAAACTCAGTGATACATTTAAATTACAGTCTTAAACTATTTAAAACAACATAACAATAAAATATATATTATCTGTAAAAGACATCATATATATCATTCATATTAATAATTTCAACGACAGTGGTTTCAAAAAAAGCTATCAAGAGCATTATTTAAAAAAAAATAAAAGGTGAATATATATTTTCAAGCAATATTTTTTTAACATATTGACCATGAATTTAAATTTTAAACTCGTAATAACTTAAAAAATACGAAAAATAAAACTGAGCAAAATTTGATGAAAATGTTTATTGTACCAAGTATAACTCCTAAACTAAAAAAAATATTCTATGCAATGTTTATATTTTGTGATATCAGCACGAATATTAAATGTCCTTATTTCGACCACAAAAACTAAACACAAACATTTTCTCAATAGTTAGAAAAACACTTGTATATATGCGTTCTTTTACGGATCTCATTATTCACAATATTTTTCTAACAATAACATATTCCATTCTGTCGTTTTTGAAATTCTTGTCATCGCTTTAAGTGGAAGATGACTAACTTTTCCGTAACCCTGGAAAAACATCTATAATGTAGGAGACATTTTAATAATTAAAGGTGTTTATTTCTGAAATCAATCAGTTTCTAATATTTGATGTTTTATTTAATATAATTTGTATATATGATCCATCGTTTCCGTTTCATGATCACAATCGATATTTACTTTCAACAAGTTGCTTACGTGATTACGTTAAGAGATGAAATGATGCCCATATTTTTGTTATTTATATTATTATGTTCTTGAAAGCAATTAAGAGAAGAGAATAAGTCAAGTAGAGATATAGTTTATCATTAATATTTATGCCCTGAGCACAAGAGATATAATTACATTTCATCTTGCATTATCTGGAGCTGATTTAACTAACAGATATGAGTATTCTGGACATAGGAGTGACTGTTACCTCGTGAACTAATTTAATTCTAACTTGTATTTAATTCATTATACTTACTAACTTATACACTTTCCTTAATTGATATCTTACTTCCATAAACTAAGGAATAGCATTATTATATTTGTCTTCATAGAACTTTGTAAGTTAATTAATCAAAAAAGAAACCTGGTGAACTGTTAGTCTTCTGGATGAGTGTTTGATTTATCGAAATATGGATTTAGTTAAAGAAATCAGAAGCAAAGTAAAACTTGATACTTTTAATGTAATATACGAGGGGTGATTGATGAGTAAGGTCTCCAATAGTATAAAATAAGTTTCCGTCAAGGTAAAATAATAACAGAGTCATCAGAATGAAGGAAATGTATTACTCCTACACATTGTAAACTCATTTCTCAACATAGTCATCACTAACAGCTACACATTTTATCAATCGTCCAATCCATTCATTTTCTTCATTCCATCTATGAATAATGATTCTGGTTGGCTGCGCATTCATTTCCGCAGGGCTGCCTGAAATTTGGCCTCCAGGATTCATCATTATAACCCAGAAAACAAAATGCAATCCATAGAATATTGTCATCCTGGTTCTCCGAGTGTCAAGAAATTCAAAATATTAATGTCAGAAACAAAAGTCATGCTTACCATCATTTTGGATGCAAGGTGGTCTCTTCACGGAATTTCTGACTGAAGTATTGACAGTGAGTTCCGACAGGAACTTAGCAACATTACGATCACTCAAGCAACGCATCTGCAGAATTAGACCGGAAATAGGCGTCTTTATTTTGCATCACGACAATGCAAGACCCCATTGAAGTGCACAAACACAAGACGTTATGGGAAATAGCTACTTGTTTTATCTTTAATAAATAATGTCTTACATATATTCTTCCAATAATGCAGCTTTCGTGAAAAAAATTAATGTGGTTGCAAAATTTACTCGTAGTTAGAAATTGAATGAATAATTTATTCATTTTGTTTAACGTAAGACTTTTTTTTAGATACTCATATTGTAAAGTGTATGTATCTTTGTTAATGAGAGTTAAATAGGATTTTCATTAGTAAAATTTTTGGGAAGTAGGAAAATAATTTGATAATATTTTCAATGATTAGATACATTACTTTTATTTTTTTAAATTACTCATTCGCTGTTCGTTTTTTTCACTTCATGTGGTATCCATAATCTTCATCCAATTTTTTTTTTTTTTTTTTTTTGCCATAAAAAATATTTTAGGCTATTTCGAATGTAACATACAAATAATAATAATAATAAAAAAAACCGTAAGAATTTAAAGTCATTTATTGAAAAATTTAGGTATTATTAAACTTTTTTAGAAGTTATAATAATTTAAATATTTCTATAAGAATGTTTTCCAGTTATTGCCAGACGATTTTTTTCAATTTTAAGTTATTATTATTATTTCGGAAGTACATAAATACTTGTAAGTTTGCAATAGCACATTGAATAACAAAAGTATCATATCAATTTTTATTGACAGAAAT
The DNA here is from genome assembly GCA_019973955.1 of Trichonephila inaurata madagascariensis. NCBI lineage: Eukaryota > Metazoa > Arthropoda > Arachnida > Araneae > Nephilidae > Trichonephila > Trichonephila inaurata. Next base: position 72,568 of record BMAV01017008.1, on the reverse strand, counting down.
GCCAAAACAGTCGCAATTTTCTTTAGAAAATCTCGTATTTTATATACTTTAACAGTAAGTTTCTTCTAAGGAACTTGCCTTAAATTAAAGAAAAAATCATTGTAATATAAAAGAGACAAAGTGAATTGAGTCAAACGGCTGACTGGTAGAGATAAGAATAATTCTAATCGCTTCAAGTAGATGAGATTTATGGAAGGGTACTGGAAGGGGTGTAAGAGGAGAAATTCCACTTTATGAAACAATTTCCTTTAACAAATAATGGGTCAAAGATAGCTTACACTCAGTGGTATTAAGGTATACGACTTACGTTCGGAACCATGATTTTAAAAAAGCACATAAATGGATAATTTTCATGATATTTAGTGTCACTTAGATTATAATACTTGTATAAAATTGTTTTAAGGACATTATGAAAAAAAAATTTATTTAAATACAATATTTTGGCAAAAAATTAACTTAGAATAACCTTTTTTCCAAATGTTCTCCTTTTGTAAAAAATGCTTCTATTGTATTAATATTTTGCCTGTCTATAGCTCAGACCTCTGTACAGAGGCTCAATCATAAGTGTTGAACAATTCACATTATTTTCAGAGTTGCAACTATTTTAAATAATTATCGGCGTACTTTCTTAAAATTTCTCCCTTCTGTTTTCGTAAAACATGGATAAACCGACTTCCGAGTTATGCATTTTAAAAATTCTAGTTGAACCTCTGTAGAGAGGTCTGAGATGAATACAGGAAAAATATTAATACAATAGAAGCATTTTTTACAAAAAAGGAACATTTGAAAAAAAAGGTTTTTCTAAGTTAATTTTTTGCCAAAATATTGTATTTAAATAATTTTTTTATCATAATGTCCTTAAAACAATTTTATGCATGTGTTTTAATCTAAGTGACATTAAATATCATAAATATTATCCATTTACACGCTTTTGCAAAATCACGGTTCCGAACGTAGTCGGATACCTTAAATGTCATTTTAATTGTTCTGTAATGATTGAAATATAGATCATCAATCGTTAACAACTCGCATTTAAAAATACACTTTTCACTACTTAACATTGTAAATATTTTTATATTACTTCTAATCATTTTCAATATTATATTTAAATATTGTTCTTGTGGCTTATTAATCATTTAAGATTTAGTTGTTGTTTAGTTTAGTTAGAATTGTATCATTACTGGCTTCACATTACCTTCTGTGGGACTCTTGGTAAAATTAAATCATGACAATATTTAGAATCCGATGAGGGCTTTATTTTAACAAATTCAAGCATCAAAAATTCGTTAGTGGAAGCCGCCACCAGATGGTGCCACCAATTAAATTGATCTCACACTTGGGGACCTGCCGTGTCATCAAAGGCTATTCTACCAAAATGCAGCCCATTTAAAAATAGGTTTCCTATTACCAAACAACATTTTGCAAAGATTGTTGTATTTTTTGGAAGATTTGTGTCCCGAACATTTTTGAAGTATGTTGGCGATTAAAAATAAAATAAAAAGAGATTTTTAAACAACTTATTATTAATTGAAATATATTATTTAATGTCATTTCTCTAGATCGAATACATAGAGGATGAAGTTTTACAAAATTTGAGGTGATTTTTTTTTTCATTAATCACTTTAAATGATTTGTAAGTAATTTTTATTTAATATATAGTTTTTTATATAATAAATGAATAATAAACTTTATTGAAATACATATTTATTATAAATTAGTTTTGGACCTGAGAATTTATTTGCAACTACAAGGTAACATCTTGACTTGAAATGAAATAAGAACAGGTTAATCACTCTACCTGTATTTTCCAGGTCAGATTACCAAACACGCAGAAGAAAAAAAATTAGAAAAATACTTTTAACTTTATTTAGATTTTGAATTTCGTTGCCTCTCATATGTAGATTTCAAGCCTAAATAATGTATACAAAAATGTTTATTCTTACTAGAAATAAAGTGAGATAACTGATTCAAAGGAACTTTAAGATTCATTATAAACTGCGTCGATAACTTTAGGTTATAAAAACTGGCATAAACAAGTTTACACTGTGCTGCTAAGTTTAACTAGTTAAATAATGACTCTAATCTAAATATTTCTAATTTAAATTCGAGTTCAGTTAATTATTCGAGAAGTACGAAAAAAATTGCTCTATCCTATCCTGAACCTCCTGCCAGTATTGCCCGAAATCAGTTCGGACAAATACTACGTGCAGCATTTGTGATGCCCGAACTGGATTCAGGAAGGAGAAAAATTAATGTTTCTATTTTGTGAAGCTCAAACTGAGTAAGTTTCTACTTTAGGATACTTCATTCACTATTTTCTAATAGATGGAATAAATGATAAGATGTGATAAGACGTGAAACACGAGTTAATTGCTAAGAGTTTAATATGGGCTTGTGTGTAGTACCGTGTTTTGGGATATACCATACTCAGTCTTGTAACGCACACCCCCGCATTGCGGGGGAGGGCTCCAAAACCTGACTCCGCCATCTGCCTACGCTTTGTAAAGTTCAGCTTAGAGGCCCAAGACCTGACTTTGCAGGGGGCGGGGGCAAATGTTCTCCGTTACGCCACTGACCATACTGTAAAAGATTTGTAAAATGTATGTATTCAAAATCATATTGTTGTGTTTTTATATTATATTATACTAGTTATATTATATTTAACTTTATAAAATTTTGTTTAATTTGCTCAAATTGAATAAGATGTGTGTGTGACCAATTTCTTTTTTATGTACAGTAAGACCCTGCTTAACGCGGGGTATACGTTCCATCAATGTAGAGCGTAACATGAAACAGCGTTAAACGAGGTTATCTCATCATGTAAATAATGGGGTTAGGGGAAGATGAGTAGATATTGGTCAGGTATTTTACTATTAAATTTATTACTTATGTGTTTTATAATAATAAAACAGAAATGTATTTCTTACAAATGCAGAAACATAATAAATGAATATACATATAAAAATAAATAAAATTCTCAGTATGCTTACATTTCAGATCATACAGTACCTTCTGTATTTCCAATTTTCTGCCTTTTTATCAAGAAGGCATCTAATGTAATTTGCGTTTTCCTTTTACGCTCTGTAAGAAGTTGTCGGTAAGTGGATAAGGCATCCATAACGCATCGTCTTGCCTTTGAACTCCTATCAAAATTTGCTCCTGCTTTTTCTTGCTGCTTTGTTTTCGTGTTTTTTATTATCACCAACGATAAAAACTAAAAATCATAATATTTGTCACTATAGTAATCGTTATATTATATAAATTTATATTTACAATAACGTTAACAAATGTTTGAAACAATAAAAATACGTTCGTATAAGACCGCTGAAAAGAAGAAGCAGAGATAAATTGTTTCAGATATCGGGAAACATACCGCAGTGTGTAATTTCTGGGAATCCCACAATTGAAATAAAAGAGCTTTAAACCGAAACAGTGCTAAGCGGGGTCTTACTGTATATGCAAAAATTATAAAAATATATAGTAGTAGTTATTCCATTTAAAATTTTATTTTTGTAATAAAAAAAAAACATTTTCTAATTTTTATAATAATACAAAGAACAAAATTAAACAGTCAAAAAAATTTTCCATTTTTGGTCCATTTTTCTGAAACATATGCCCCAATTAAGGGGTTTTCGAATTAGTTTCTATCTACGACAGGATTTGCAGAAAAGGCTTCTTCTAAAAGGCCTATCAATATTTAGAGTTTGTGGTAGAAAATAATCCTTTCACACCATTTAGAAAGTGTTATTTAAGGAAATAGCTCACAATTATTCGAGGAACTTCTTAAATTGCTTTTCCTTACTAGGTAGTACAATATACTGCATTAAGACTCCACGGACAGTAAATTTTTGCCTTAGAAAACTGAGCTTACCAATGAGGAACAATGAATAAGATATATAATTAACATCACATTAAATCTATATACATACTTACAGGTAATTGCAGATAATTTCATTTGATATCCTCTGCATCAGGGGTCGGCAACCTTTTAGTTTTGGCATGCCAAACCAATCTAATAATATGATTCAGCGTGCCACACAGTAGGACATGTTTGAAACAATTCTATTTCCGCGATAATGCATGCAGAGTTAGAGAATAGAGATTTAAATAATAATACAGAGATTTACAGCTTTATTATATATTAATTTTGTGTATCATTTAAAGATATTTCTTAACATGAAAATATAACTAATTCTTCAAAAAATATTAAAAAATAATTCAAACGGTGCATATATTATGTATTTTCAAACCTATTTATTAAAATAAGAAATATAAAACGCATAAAATAAAGGAATTACCCTCCATTATTGTTATAAAATTAAGGGAAAATTTCATCACTATAAAAATTTCAATGCAAACCTAGTGCTTGCACCGCTCTTCTTTCATATCGCAAAATCAGAGATATAATTTGTTACTTTCGGTTTGACACGATTCTGAGCATTCAGTAGTTAAAAGATTTCTTAGCGAACTCGAAATATTTTTCGTATGATGAAATATTTTTACTTAGATACGTAGAACCAGAAGCGGAAAGCAGAGCGCATGCGATTTTTCTCTCTTCAAGCAATTAAATTTCTCCAGCAATGATATTTAGTAATTTACAAAATAGCTATAAATTTATCTTTAGAGCTGTTTTTTAGATTTTTTCGTAGTGCCATAATTCTATAGATATTTGAAAAATAAGGTTCATTACAAATTTATCAACTCCCATCCATGAAAAAATTGACAAATTTGTTGAGTAGTGCAGAGTGGCACAAAAAATTGCACTATGTGCTACATATGGCACGCGTGCCATAGGTTGCCGACTCCTGCTATAGATATTATTGGCCATAGCAGATTGCATGTGTAAGAACTACTTATACAATTTAATGTAATCTGTTAAAAAGAAATTTATAGTCTTCCCTGGAATCAAAATGATATTCTTTTTTAAAATTGTATTTTTGCACCTTTTGAAAGACACTTTTCAGAGAAATAGAATATATCTGTTCTTGATCGAATCAAAAGGTGTTGCCACACCATAGCTACATAAGAAAAGGATGGATAAATGAAATCGCAAATATAAAGCATAAAATAAAAATCAATGCAAATAAATTTAATCAACTTAATTAAATTTTGTTTTTTTAATTATATTTCAATTTATAAATAATATATTTTATTTCGGTATTTCTTTAAAAAAAATATGGATTTTATATTTTTATGGTGCTTTGTTTGAAAATATTAAAAAATTACTTACAAAAATATTTTTTCATATTAATTAGAAAAGGAAAGTTATGAGAGATGCATGCCTCTTTTTATTTCTTTTCCATTTTTTTTTCTTTCATTGTCTATTTGAACAAAGTCCAAAAAGAGAATAACAATTATATATATTTGTTGATTTCTTTTAAAAAATTTTCTGCTATAATCCAGGTATATTCTATATTCTATAATTTCCATTATACAGTAAGACCCCACTTAACACTGGGTAGTAGAGCGAAATGCGAAACAGAGCTACACGAGGCTATCTAAACATGTAAATAATGGGGTTAGGGGAAGATGGATAGAAAATTGGTTAGGTATTAAATTTAAAATAATTATGTTTTTTTTAATAAAAATAAAACCAAACATTTATTTCTTACAAAAATAGAAACAATATAAAAGAATATATACACATAAAAACAAATAAAATTCTAAGTCAGTCAGATCATTCAGTCTGTTCTGTGTTTCCAATTTTCTGCATTTTTGTCAAGAAACCATCTTGTTGAACTTGTCAAATTCAATGCAGCACTAATTTGAGATTGACATTCACCAGAATCTAATCTTCTAATCACTTGCATTTTAGTTTCCAGTGAAATGCTTTATCTGGTCGCTTTCTTTTATTGTTTTTCATTATCACCCATGATATAAACTAAAGATCATAATATTTGTCCCTGTATTAATCGTTATAGTATTATATAAATTTATACTTACAATAAAGTCAACAAATGTTTCAAATGATAAAAATGTGTCCTTACAGCACCGCACCAAACAAGAAACACAACTACACTGTGTTTTGGATATGTTATGTACATATTTTGAAACCTACAATTTTGGGGAATCCCCGGGTTGAAATAAAAGAGCGCTAAACCGAAATAGCGTTAAACGAAACAGCGTTAAGCGGAGTCTTACTGTATAGTCTTTCGAGAATTCAGAGTCACATGATCTTTGTATATATACCGCACTTTTAATATAACCTTCCCTTTTAACCTTATTTGGGCTAAAGCCATTCCCATTAATCTAAGTTTATTTTCCCATCATCAATATCAAAAACTTTCTTTGGGGTCAACAACCCTCCTTAGGTCTCCAGGGTTTTATGGGTACACCGTCAAACACTCTCTTATGTAATTGGACCTTAATTGCAGCTAATGCAGCGTGTAAGAAAAGCGGATTAGGAAACTGAAACGAGAGGGATAGTGTAATCCTCTTTGAGAAAAAGAGATCGTTTTAAGTGGTCAGCTGGTGAAGCGTAGGAGTACATAGATTAACTTTCAGTTGTAAGGATGTTACCGTACTCACGCACGGTCACTTTCTATTTTGGACATAATACTGGCAGTGAGTAAAGGAAATGAGCACAATTAGAGTTAAATTCAAGATTAGTTTGATTTTACTTTCTTGTGAAGAAGGAAAATACTACAGAAAAAAAATTGATGTTCGTGACAAAATCATTCTTTAAAAGTAATAAAGTATACTTTAAATCTACTTTTAATATTTCTCTTAGTAAATTACTATTCTAAGGAAGCATCATGTGCTATCATTAAAAGGAGGAATATATTCTCTTGTACAGAGAAATAATGCTTTTCTTATACAAAAAGCCCTTAAAGTTTTCGTTCATTCTGCTAAATGCTTCTTCCGTAGCTTTTGCATGCATATTCAATTTAGAACAGTGTTTCTCAAACTGTGGGGCGCGCCCTCCTAACAAATCCAATTAATATATATAAAGTTCCCAATATTATTAATTGACATAAATTTCGGAGACTGTTTTAAAATTTACATAATTATCATATCATAGTTAAATAAGTTAAGGTATATAGTATATTATTGCAATAAACATTACTGTATTTTGTTAAATTATTGAATAATTACTAACCTACATGAAAGAGAGGTTTACCAATAAATAATGAAATCAAAACGTTGATCTGTAACATAAAATATATTGTTGTGTGTTACATAATGTATATGTTATATGTAATTCACACACACACAAGAAATTACTTACAGTAGAATTTATTCTGAATTATATGTTATGTTTTAATTCTTTTATTATGTTTTTTTCCAGATCTTAATAAAATTTATTTTTAAATTAAATTTGTAATACATTTTGATGGCAAATAACTTTCTTTACTGTTGTATTTCATTTGCATTTCTTGATTTCAAAAAAAAAAGAAAAGAAAAAGAAAAAAAATTATGTTACATTGTCTTACGAATTGAATATTAAAGAGATTTTTTACAAAGTTTTGCAAATGCTATATATGTATTGCTAAAATTAATTGACTGAGAGTCTAGTTAGAAAAAATTCATTTGAGTTCATAATTAAGAATGTACTTATATATATGAGTATAATATAAAATTTTAACTCTCATCTACTTTTGATAAAAAAAATTAAGTTATTCTATTGAATTTTTCAAACATTAATTTCGTTATTTATAATATATAATGGATTTAATTTTCGCTATTTGTAAGCATTTTAAATTTCTTTAAATACAAAACATTAAAGATTTTCTATTAAGTTAAATGAATTTTGTCTCTTTTAATTAAAATGATATTATTGTATTGCATTCTGATTTAATCCTTTATTATTCTTTTCTGTATTATGACTAAAATAAATAAAAAAAACTAACATTAGTATTTATAATGTATTATCATAAAGATAAAAAAGGAGTTATTGTGCAGTTTCTTAAATATTATACCTCTTTTTTTTTTTCTTTTTAAATTTTTTACTTAAGTCCGAAAAAGTTGGAAAAAACTATTTTTTTCTGCCTTAAATATTTTAATCACGAAACTAGGCTTATGCAGAAAACATTCAACCCCTATGCAATACCCTCAATTTCATCATCAAATTAAATTTGAAAAAAGATATAACGATACAATATAATGTGTTCTTAGTGTACTTATTTTTAATTTTTGGAAGATATCATTTTTGAAATATAAAATGTATTAATCAGGCAAAAAAACAATTTATTTCGGATGATATAAAGTAAAAATACTTCAGACATTTTATCAATTGGTCACAATTTAAACAAATTATTGGAAAGATAAGAAAAACCATAAAAAAAATAATAAATTACTCGTAGATGGAAAATAAAATCTCTATTATAAGTAGATTGTTTTTATTATATCTTTATACTGCTTAATAACTATTATAATTCAATGTCTGAGAGAGAACAATTTTTGCTACATCACTATTATATTCGTTTAAGGTATCCGACTACGTTCGGAACCGTAATTTTGCAAAAGCGTGTAAATGGATAATATTTATGATATTTAGCATCACTTAGATTAGACAATGTATATAAAGTTGGGTTAAGAATAGTATTACAATAAAAAATTATTTAAGTACAATATTTTGATAAAAAATTAACTTAGAATAACCTTTTTTCCAAATGTTTTCCTTTTGTAAAAAATGCTTCTATTGTATTAATATTTTGCCTGTCTATAGCTCAGACCTCTGTACAAAGGCTCAACTAGAATTTTTGAAACGCATAACTTGAAAGTCGGTTTATCCATGTTTTATGAAAACAGAAGGGAGAAATTTTAAGAAAATAGGCCGATAATTATTTAAAATGGTTGTAGCTCTGAAAATAATGTGAATTTTTTAAAAATCATAGTTGAGCCTCTGTACAAAGGTCTGCACTATATATACAGGCAAAATATTAATACAATAGAATCATTTTTTACAAAAGGAGAACATTTGGAAGAAAGGTTATTCTAAGTTCATTTTTTGCCAAAATATTGTATTAAAATAATTATTTTTGTCATAATGTCCTTAAAACAATTTTATACATGTATTCTAATCTAAGTGACACTAAATATCATGAAAATTATACATTTATGCGCTTTTTTAAATTCATGGTTCCAAACGTAGTCGGATACCTTAATTCAGTTTTACCGAAATAAATGTCTTATATTCTAAATTTTTCTGAACTGAAAAAAACCGGATATTCTATTCGTTCAGCATAACAATTCCCATGCACTAGTTATTTGCTGCTCAATAAGATAGATCTATTAACTAAATTCTTCGGAGGTTACAAGCTCAAAATGATGTTTTAAAATGTAATCATAGATTGTATAATGCACATGAAAATGGCAAAAAATATCTATGACCCAAACCATTAAAGATTCGTATGGAATCGGTAATCTCAACTACCCAGTGTTATCCAAGAAGTTTCCATTCGGAAACATTACAACAAAGATTCAAGATCTCAGTGCAAACAATAAGTACATTTGCATCGAGATAATCCCTATAATTTTAACCTTCCTAAACATTATCAATTATACAATAGTCTTATTTTTCGATGACTGAACAAATGCGCGATTGAATTAGGCGAACTTCTTACCATTTATTCTCTCATATTTCATCGTCGTGCATGTATGTAATCATCAAGGATCGTTCGTTATCTTCCGTGTGATAAACTACATTTATATACCGGGTGTTTCTAAAAGAATATTGGAGTTTTAATGCTTTATAGTATTTATTACATAGGTAAAATCCTAAGAGAGCCCACAACATTGGCGACAAACCGAAATAAGCGCCAAGCCAGAACGAGATGGCGCCAAGCGAAAACGACAATGGCGGCAAGTGAATATAGCGGGATAAGGTGGATGCGTAAGGCAAATATATGTAAACAATATTGAAATTAAACATTTGAGATAAATAATATAAAAATATAACTTACTTTCTTACTGGTGATATTTTCCAAGTGGTGGGTACAGCGTAATAACAGATTTTAAAAAAAGTCCTTATAAGGTCTCATCTCTAAGCGAATGATTGTACGAGAGCCGCCATGTATATTCTCCATTCAAATCCATCCAAAACTGCACTCTTTCGTTTGTATAATCCCATTCGCTCAATACATTTAGGACATTCATAACCCGAAGCAATCAATTCTTCGTTCATACACCATTCAATCAATTCATTCTTACCTTTCACATTCAACAAAGTAAAAAATTCTAAGGTAGATTCACTCACACACGCAGCCGTACTTCCAGCCCGGTGTCCAATAACAAAATGAAATTTAAAATGAACGCCGACAAAATACGAAAATTCCAGAAATAGTAAGGTTTACCTTATCTAGTGTATCAAAGTAGGGTTACCAAGATTGCGCAATTATCGCCAACCAAAATAATTCACACCAAGGGTGTGGGCTCTCCTAGGACTGAACCATTACATATAACATATTAGTATGACTTATACATCGAATGAAAGAGCAACTGAAACAGTTTTTTTTTTGTTGACATGCGCGCTCGTGTGCGCGAAACGTATGCTAATTTTTCCCCTTTCTCACCGATTAACGTGCTAGTAGAAAAATGTAGATTAGTAAACAGAAAGCGTTTTGTGTTCTCCAGTTTTCAAAGACAGAATCTGCAATTATTGTGCAACGAGCGTTCCGTATTAAGTTCGGTTGTCAACCTCCAAACGCTAATAACATTCTCAGGTGGTATCATCAGTTTAAAACAACTGGCAGTCTTTGTAAAGGGAAAAGTACGAGACGACCAAGACTGCAACTGTTTCTGCCTATCTTGATGCTCTACAACTATGGCTATTTCCTCAATTGGAAGAAAGTAAACCAAATCATTTCATTTGGCAGCAACATGGTGCACCTCCTCACTGGTATATCTCAGTACGTGATTGGTTAAATATCACTGCACCCAACCAATGACTGGAAGCAAAGAGCCTCCCTATAAAGCTTGCACCGCATGGCCTCCACTTTCACTCGATCTGACGTCATGTAACGTCATGTTTATCTATGGGGGTTCATAAAGGATTGTATGTACGTTCCTCCTCTATCAGCTGACCTTCCAGACTTAAGACATAGGATTGAGGCAGCTGTTGCAAGAATTTCCTCAGACACACTGAAAAAAGTATGGGATGAACTCACCTATCGAATTGATTTGTGTCGTGTGACGAATGGGGCTCACATTGAACATTTGTAAACTTGTAGGTAAAACTGTTTCAGTTACTCTTTCATTCAATGTATGAATTATACTTGTAACTTATATATGATAAGTACTATAAAGTGTTAAGACTCCGATATTCTTTTCGAAACACCCGGTATTATGCTTAGTTAAAATATAACCTTTTAAGAGTATAAATAATTACTGTCTTAATTTGAGAAATCAATTGCTGTTTATAAATAATTCGCTAAAATTTGAAAAAAAAGCTTCCGCTCTGTGGCTTAGAGGTAAGGTGCTCATCTCGTAAGCCCAAGGTTGAGAGTTCGGTCTCGGCTAGAGTCTAAATCTCAGCCACGTATGTCTCATTATGTAGCATGAAAAGTTATCCTTGATGTTTGAATTGAATAAACTCAAGCGACAAAAATTTGGAGAACGAGGTACCGCTAGATGGTACCACCAATGAAATGGCTCTCGCACTTGGGGATTTTCCATGTCTGCAAAGCTCCATTTATTACCTATTGTCTGCATCTATTATCTGCCAAAATGTTTCCCATTTAAAAGAAAAAAATATAAGGAAAGCTTTTTGTATTTATGTTACGTTCATATCATTGATATCTTTTTTTTTTGAAAACATGAATTACCATTAAATTGTGTGTGTGTGTGTTTTATTAATCAATATACTGAACAAAACTCTAGAAATTATTTAGTTTTTATGTAGCATTATTTTTGAAAAATATTGATTATCAAAACACATAACATATATAATAATAAATAAGAAAATTTAGCCTGAATAAGATATTTGTTAATTCACTGTATCGGAACAGAGTGATTTGAAAATAAAATATTTAAATAGTTATTTTTTGAAGTTTAAATAAAAAATTTTATAAGATACCATCGTTAATTTTAAATATACTTAAAAAAACCTATTAAGGAAATGTAATCGTTAATAACATATATATATATACTGGATGCAATTTTTTGGATAACGTTTTTAATATATTTGAAATACTTTTATTTGTTGAATATACATTGATACATAAAAAAAATCAGAATCTACATTTTGACTTTCATCATTTATTTATTTTTGCAATTACTACGTTGTTAAATATTTATAAATTCTAAGAAGAAGGAAAAAAAGACAACTTTTTTAAAAAAAATAGTTTTTTTTTTTATGTCGCAAATGATTATTAAATAGTTTTTAGTTAACGATTGGAATTAGAATACTTTAGTCTATATTAGTTTAGTGAGGTAAATAATGACATAATAATTTTTTTAGTCAATGGGCCGGAATTTGATTAAAAATTATTTTGAAACACCTACGTGCTCTATAACATATACTGAATAATGTATCTTAACAAACTATATTCAGTTAAAGAATATTTATAAACCTTATTTAAAAGTATATGAGGATGTATTCTAAGCTTCCGAAACAAGAATATTCTGTGATCGAAGATATAGTCAAAGGTTAACCCCTGAATTGGTTTGCCCGCACACCATACGGGCTACAAACATCTATCCACAACCGGTTGGCCCATATGCTTTACGAGTACTGATATTTTCTTCTTTTTATCTCTGATTTGCACATACTTTTCATTTTTACAGTGAGGTTATTAGTGCTCGAATTTTTTAGAGATCCAATTTGCCCATGATTCTGAAATACTTCTTCTCCGGGATTTTCTTTGTGATGAAGGCAGAAATTTAAGTTCTTGAAAATATTCTATAAACAACAGGGATTTCAAAGATAATGTGCAATGCAGTTTGTTACTTAAGAAAGAATGAAAGTGGAAAAATAATCCAAAAAAAGCCGATATAATCTCTGTCCTCATTGCAATGTAAGACTTACTGCTTGTGTGTGCATAGTATATATATGCACGTTTATATATATATGTTACCGGCAAAGTATGAAATGCCGGCATTCTATAGAATGCCGGACGTTTTTAGGCAAAGTATGAAATAAGAGAATTATTTCATACTTTGCCTAGGTATTGTATAGAATGCCTAGGCATTCTATAGAATGACTAAAGCTGTTTAGGCAAAGTATGAAATAAGGTCAAAATAAGGTTACTATATCAATGACGTGCATTTCTAGAAAATACAAATGTTATTCTGATAAAATAATGAGAGTGGCATTAAGAAATTATTCAAAATACGTAAAGGAAAAAGAAGATTGTACCAAACAAAATTTATGTCTTTCTTTTATTGAGGAAAACAAAATTTTCAAGTAAAAAATAAGAACTTAAAATTAATCTAGTTATTGCAACATGGTAGGCTTGAATGGCATTTTGAATTACATTTCATTTCATTTTTCACTCAAAGACCATTCTTATTCTTTCAAATTTTTTAATAATTCCTTTTGTCCAAATTCTGGAGATGTTTGTCAAATAAGGTCTATAACAAATTTATGTTCATTCAAAAATTGACAAACTTGTTGAGTAGTCCTCAGTGCCACTGATAATTGTAACGCGTGACATAGGTTGTCTACCCCTGCTATAGACCGTGACTCATTCTCCAACACTACAACTGGCTTCTGCATTTTCATGCAGCACAGGAAAAAACCAATTTTTTTGCTGAAAAGGTTTAAGTAAAATTGAGTATTTTGATACTCCGAACAAACCACAATATGCAACTTAAAAATTCTGAGCCAGAGGCCCGCTTTAAAAATCTCGTGCCTTGCCACGCAATATTCGAAAGGAATCGGAGATGTATTTCATACTTTGCCAGTTTCTCACTAGACATTCTATAGAATGCCTAGGCAATGTGTGAAATAAGAATCATTTCATACATTGCCGGCTAGTTTTAGGCATTCTATACAATGCCTAGGCATTCTATAAAATGCCGGATTTCTTACTTTGCCGGTAATATATATATATATTCGTTTCAAATAAAGGGAACAAACATTAACGGTAAGTATGAGAAAAATTCTTTTAGATATATGAAACATTCTTCATAGCATGCATTGTACTTTTAGAAGCAAACATTTAGGAGATTTTGTGCTCCAGAATTATAGTGAATTATAGTGTGAATTCTTTAATATTAAAAATTAAAATAAAATTCTCCAATTTTTGACATTCTGTTAATTATTATAATTATATGCAGCAAAAAAAAAATGTGCATTTTTTGGAACGTTTAAGGCAAAAAAATTGAGCGCTTAAGGGATTTAAACAAACCAATTTAAAATTAAATTCATTCGAATCATCTTAATTGTCCTTGTACTGTAATTTAAGATTCCATAATAAAAACTGATAATGAAGACTAACTTATTACATCTGAGTCTTACTACGGTAAATGTAAAGTGTAACAGATTTACCTTCGAAGCAAAGAAGCAGACATTTTATTTTTATATCGTAGGCACAAATTAGTGAAGAAGGTAATAACAATGATATAAGCCAAGCATAGAAAATAGAATTATCAAAAGTAAATAAGCTACCTGGATCTTAGTATTAATCAGATTTGGATCATAAGCGGAAGTTTTTCCTTCCAGATAATAGAATAAATATACGAAGGGATTACGTTATATATATAGAGAGAGAGAGAGATAGAGAGAAAATCAACGAGATTAGATTTTTGCCATTAGCAGCCAACGGAATATCTTCTTTGAAAAGGAAAGCTAATAAAAATCACATAATGAAACTTTTGGCAAAGTTATGCTTCCGATAGCAATTAAACATCTTTAATTAACTTTTGCGGATAACGATACAAAAGATAATTACAACGATTTTATCGAGAGTTGAGTAACAGTCTTTTATTATTTTTTTGCCTTTCCTTATATTAAAGTATGGTAATTCTATATAAAAATATTATCTAATAAAATGTTTCATCCACTAATTAAAAAAGTTACAATTTTGTGACTAATCGTCTGAACTCATTATTGAAATTTGTTATTAACTGCAATATATATATATAAATTGTAATTATCTAGTAAGAATTTTTTTTTATTTTCTATAGATTATCACAAAAAAATGACTAAAAAGTTATTTTGCTGTTGGACCTTCCATAAAAGCTATAAAATATTAAGTAATAGGAAAATCTTTTTATTATAATATCTTTGTAAAATTAAAAATATATAAGACTTTAAATTGTAATTTGTCATCAGTAAAAATTAAGGAAATTTATATGAATGAAATAATATGAATTAAAAAACAATCCAGGAAAATTATTTAACTTTTTAATAGTTTGCATAAATTTACTGCACAGGTAAAAAAAATGATACATGTGATATTTAAAACTTGATTAAAATAATTTCATCAGTATTTCCCAGAAAATTTAACATGAGTTACCCGAGTTAATCTTACTAAAAATGTTAACAAAATGATGCGATCTTTTAAGTCATATATAATGACGAATTAAAATAATTTCTGATTAAATACTTTAGCCCCTTGTACACTTCTTTTATCATAATCTAAAGCAAATTAAGCGATAAAAAAACATTTTATTAACCTATTATATATATAGTATTAGTTATACAATGGGTTTCTATGGCTAAGCAATAAATTATGTTAAGTCAGCGTTTCTTTAATTTTTGATCTTACCCCTTCTTTATGTAACAGCTTTACATTATGGACCCCCGAAATTTTGAACTCTCCTTTCTTACTCCCAACACATGGCTGATGGTTTTAAAGGTTCAATTATAATCCTAAGATTTTACCTCTACTACTTATACAGACTTTTTAGCATTTCTGTTTTTTTTTTCTTTAATTAAGAAAACACCAAAAATCTAATTATATATGCACCTACACTACTAAAATTAGCAAGTAAACAAACGTATGTATGTATGTATCTATTTATGTAACGCTATCTTCTCACGAACCACTGTACTCAGAAACGCGCCTAAGTTAACAAAAGATGGGAAATAATTAGAGGAAGCCCTTTGATTGCTTAAATTCCGATATTGCTATTAATAAAAATGATATTGATTAATAACTTTAAAATGCACGACTAGTTTGCACCTGTATGTAGTTTATTCCACAAATGCACAGAATAAACGGACGGGGAAAGAATTTTGGCATTTTCGTTCTTTTTTAAAACTGCAATCCTATTTTCTATATCAAAATCGGATAAAAAATAATTTTTGAATCGGTATGTTTTTTTTTTTTCCAAAATAATAATATTTATTTTTTTATGATTTTTTCGAAAATAAGTCAATTTCGACGCGTTTTTATGAAAAGAATCTTGCAATCCTTCTGTATGGATTTCTTATAATTGTTATGAAACAACAGTAAGTACTAAAAAGTTTTATGCTTTGCTCTTTCAGAATCATTAACTTAAAAAATTAAACACCAAAAACTTCTTCTTACGATTTTTCAAGAAAGTACTCAATATTCTAATTAAATATTTAATAACTTCGTCATTTATAAAAAATAATCACACATTTTTTTTCCGGGTGTCAAACGTTATTATCCATGTTTTAACAAACGATTAAAAAAATTGCTAAAAAATTACAGAATTTAAAAGAGTTTTTGAGATTTTCGTCTATCAGACTTATTTCAACTAGAAACTTGTCAACAAATAGTAATCTTTTTTTATGCATTTGGAATATAAAAAATATTCAAGATGACTAAGTAAAAATGTAAAAAAAAATACATCAAAAGAAATTAATATACAGCCTAATAAAATTCTCAATTCTAAAACTGCGCAACAAATATTGTGTTATTCCTTATAGTATATCACGTAAACCTTGCTTAAATACCTTTTGAATCAAGAATACTCATACTTATATAAATCAGGCTTACATATCTGAATTATAAAACAATATATATCTGTACGCACATTTGAATAATAGAAAGCTGATTTAAATTAGAAATACTGCTATTTTAGGATCTAATCTCTACTCAGCTAAACTCCAATGACAATGTATGCTAATTTAGACCAAACAGATTTAGCGAATTCCAGTTGCTGGATCCTGATATCATTTATCTGATTCCAATCAAATAATAAATATTTCGGCGATTAATTTATTTATAATATATTGGCAACGGTAACATCCTTTTGAGAAGCTATCCCTTTGGAAATTGGGACACTAATAGCAATCTGAGATTGAACGTTGTAGATAATCTGAAGTAGAACGTTGTAGCAATCTGAGATAGAACGTTGCTGTTGCGGTCGAACGCTTTGAATAAAGAATTAAGTTAGTGATAATACCCACGGAAACTTAAAGCTTCGAATATGTTTGTAAAACGATTAATAGCGTTCGGATTAGGAATGTAAATTAAGTAATCTGCATTCGAAAGCTTTCTGTACTGGAAGTGAAGGAAAATGCCTCCGGTGAAAGGGAAAATTATGTCGAAGCCTTAAGCTAGGTTTCAGAGTTTTCAAACGAAATAATGTTTGCAAATATGGTTGTATAGAGTTTAGTTGTGATGCATTTTGTAATCAAATATGAGCACAACTTTCTTATTAAATTTATACACATATGACCGTGTGTGTGTGTGTGTAATTTGTTTCAAAAATGGAACTTCAAAACATTCCTACTATCAGAAGGCACAAATTACTATAAAGAATTAAAAACAGCAATTTAAAATACATACACTATTATTTAAAATGGTGCACTATTTACAATGAGAATAGAATTTTTTTATGAATGTGTGAGTGCGAATAAATTAAATTGGCGATGTCCATAATTAGAGATGATTTCAGATTTTGGATGTAAATTTATCATCAAGGTTTCGCGTCACTCTTTCATTTCTTCTAAATTAAGTAATTTTAAGGTAAATATTTTAGACATCTTTTTTTTCTGCCATAGGTCTCTAATATAACATTAACAAAACTATTCCTCAATAGCAGATTGTACTTTAAATAATTTCTAAATCACACGATAAATTATTAATATTTTAAAAACATTTCCTTTGATAAGGTTTCATTTTAAGATTATGTTTAAATTAAGAGACAACACTTAGGAAATGAAACTCTAATCTCCTTTATATAAAAGCAAATTTTGCTAAAGACAATTTATATGATCCATTTTTCTT